>LPNX010753036.1:456534-520957 GCA_001517045.1 Pseudotsuga menziesii
TTTCCATACTGAAGATATAGATGATGATGCTTTTAGTATTCACATACTGGAGATACAGATGGCAATAGATCAGTATTCAGATATTGAAAATGTGGATGATGATGGTTTGGATGATGATGTACTGACGAAGGCTCTGCCTCGAGTAGAGTTCAAACACTTTCGAGACAAGCATGGTGTTGTTCAGGAAGACCTTCCTTGAAAGGGGGAGTAGTGATGTTGCAGTGGGATTGTATCATCCCTGGGCATTTGCCCTAAAGTGATCCGAAGACCTCGGTCTTCGAGAATGAAGAGGGATTGTATCATCCCGGGACATCTATCCACAATAGATCTGGTAACCTTGGTCCTCGAGAACGTGGTGGGATTGTATCATCCCTGGGCACTTGCCCTAAAGTGATCCGGAGACCTCGGTCTTCGAGAATGAAGAGGGATTGTATCATCCCGGGACATCTATCCATAATAGATCTGGTGACCTCGGTCCTCGAGAATGTCGTAGGATTGCATCATCCTTGGACATAGTCCTAAAGTGATAGGGAGTGATTATCCCGTAATTGTATCTGGTGGCTTCGGTCGTCGAGAATGTGGTAGGATTGCATCATCCTTGGACTCAAGTCCTAAAGTGATAGGGAGTGATTATCCCGTAATTGTATCCGGTGACTTCGGTCGTCGAGAATGTGGTAGGATTGCATCATCCTTGGACTCAAGTCCTAAAGTGATAGGGAGTGATTATCCCGTAATTGTATCCGGTGACTTCGGTCATCGAGAATGTGGTAGGATTGCATCATCCTTGGACTTAGTCCTAAAGTGATAGGGACTGATTATCCCGTAATCAATCCGGTAACTTCGGTTGTCGAGAATGTGGTGGGATTGTATCATCCCTAGACTTTAAGTCCAAAAATGATCCAAAGACTTTCTGTCTTTGAATTGTGGATTGCAGGTTGTTGCTGATGATGATGATGACGTACTGATCTAAAGAGCAGAGTATGATGATGACGCACTATGTTGATGATGTTTCTGTCGAAAGATCAGAGTATGATGATGATGTATCTGATCGAAAGATCAGAATGTGATGATGATTATGATCGACAGATCAGAATATGATGATGATGATGTTGCTGCTAATTTTAAGGGCAAAGTGTTGATGATGATATTGCTGATCGAGAGATCAAAGTACTGAAGATGTTGCTGCTGATCGAAAGGTCAAGGTGCTGAATATGTTGTTGCTGATCGAAAAGTCAAAATGCTGAAAATGTTGCTGATCGAAAGGACAAAATACTGAAGATGTTGTTGCTGACTGAAGATGTTGTTGCTGATCGAAAAGTCAAAGTGCTAAAGATGTTGCTGATCGAAAGGTGAAAATGCTGAAGATGTTGTTGCTGATCGAACAGTCAAAGTGCTGAAGATGTTGCTGGTCGAAAGGTCCAAGTGCTGAATATTTCGTTGCTAATTGAAAGATCAAAATGCTGAAAATGTTGCGGATCAAAGACTGAAGATGTTGCTGATGATTGAAGATGAAGACTACATGATGTTGAAAAGCTTCCAATGATTTATAGATGTGTTACCCCTCTGATGTTGATGATGTCCCCCATCTCTGCTCTTGTTGTTGTTGATGTAGAATACCCTTCTCGTTAAGGGGGAGTGTTGAAATATTGTAACTTCGAAGAATATTCTTTATGTATCTTTTGTGGTCCCCGATGGTCCAACCGGGAGAACCATTTGTATTTCATTGTACCCCGATGCTCCTAATCGGAAGAACTAATAAGAGTCATGAGGTAGTCCCCTCAAATTGTAAAGGTGGGTCATCAGCACCCCAGTGTGGTTACTTGAGCCTACATGTGTAACTTGAGCCTACATGAGTTAACTTAAGCCGACATGCTAATTGAGTAAACTTTAAGTGAACGGATGAATATAAATAGAGGTGTAGTGCTCCTCACTTGAGACACACACACTCACTTGGAATAGCGCACTTGTGGAGGAGAGGAGTTGCTGAAGAAGGAGGAGAATCAGGTATTTGATCTCCTTGTTGGTTTTACCTTTTTCCCTTTTTGGGGCATCTATATTGAGGAAGCTTTTGCTGGGTTTTTCCCTTTAGGGTTTTCCCAGGATAAATCTGTGTTGTTCTTGTGATACTGTTTCTTTCAGTGATCCTGTTTTATATGCTTTTATTATGAAAAATGAAATGATATACTGATGTCTTAGTTAAGCATATGAAAATTTAACATAATCTAGATAGTGGCATGAATATAAAACACTAACTTCATGCTATATATTATTCTATGCAATTTTTTCTATGATGAAACTATGCGATGAGTCATTTGTATAGTGTTAGCATTGTAGCTCTAGTGCACTATCAAATTGATCATTAAAGATGTTATTTTATCCTTGTTTAGGCTTTGGATGTGTCATTTCATCATTGGGCATAATTGTCAAAAGTTGACCAAAAGTTTACTTTTTCAACTTTCTTGACTTGGTCAAACCTGGGTTTGATTTGGTCAATAGGACCAACCAACAATATGTGGTCAACACTCATCATCATTTATTATACTTCAGTCTTTGGAAGCTGTTACCAACTTTTTTGTACCATAGTTGGGTTACCTGAGGAGCCGCCGGTTGACAGACTTGTTCAAAGTCTGATTCCGGTGTATCAGTTGATTCGTCTGCTTGTCTAGCCAATATGGGCTAGCCACTTTTTTATTTGAATAATTTTGACCATGGCCCCTCAGGGTTTGTAATAAAATGTGCTAGTAGGGTATGTTTGAGTGATTCGGTCTCCTGAGACGTAGAATCTCAAATAAACTATTCCAGGGAGTTTTTTGCCCCTGACAATTATGCTTTGCCTTCAGCCGAGTATAATTGACGAGGTTTTCTCCCGCTTCCTCCAAAGCTGGAATGCCCGATGTTGAATTATGGGCCTTGCGGGGTTACTAGAGCCCTACTGAGTGTTATAAACCTACTAGGCATTATTTAGATAGATCATGGTCATGTCCTAAGTCATCTGGACACATAAAAAAAATTTCGAAAAAATCATTTTCGAACAGTGAAAAATTATTTTTTTTAATTTTTTAATTTTTTAATTTTTAATTACTTTTCCTAAGTTTTTTGGGTTAATTTTTCCATAAATTAAATGGAAAAAACCCATTCGTGATAAATAAGTCATCCAAGCTCCGAATTCAGTGATTGAAGGCTCTAATCTTAAGCCAAAAATCGTTCTCGATCAGCCAGCCAGACAGAACCAACTTTCAGATCAACAATCAGACACATAATGCCTTTTTACTCAAATAAGTCAGTTTTGAGTAAAAAAATGAATTTTTATTAAAAAATGATTATTTCGGAGAAAATTAAAACTCTCCAAATTAATCCAAATTCAGTGAAATAAAAGGCTGAATGACATCTCATGGAGCACTTATGATGATTGGAGTTATCATAACTCAGCTTCAGTCATCATTAAGAGAGCAATTAATTTATTATCAGTTAGTAGACATGTCATCTCCAGCTAAAGATGAGATGGAGAGCACGCATTGGTCCGGTGATTTGATCGAGGTGAAGACTGAAGCTTACACCATCAGTAGGCTTCCCAAACCTAGCAGTGGCTCCTCCAAACCTAACAAAGTAGGTTTCCAGACCTAGCAGGCAGCTTTCCTATGCAGCAGGGTGCCTTCCACACGTGTGGGCTCATCTGTGGATGGATTTCAGTGTTTAGGGTTGGAGTGGGGGTGCCTTGCCTGGGTGGAGGCCTCCCCTCACTCCCGGTTCTCTGATTTAGGTCTGGCATCTCTGTTTGGTGGCCAGGCTAGTTAGGGTTTAAGGATTGGTTTTAGGGTTTTAGCACTCTCTCATTTGTTAAATAGAGGCTCTTTCAGCTCTATTGGGATGGACAATTTGTGCAAGTACACTCTGGAAAAATTTGTAATATCTTTTAAATTTGAATAAAGCAAGAAGACTTTGGAGGTCCATGTGGGAGTTATTTGTGTGCCATGCTTCATCTTGTTCAAGGTGATACCATTCTTAGTTCATTTCTTTTGATTCTTAAGTATATGATCTTGTGATTAGAAAGCTAACAATCTAGCACAATATTATTTGATCTATGCTTTTCTCTTAAGTTTTGTGGCTTTCAGGTATTCTCCCAAACACAAGAGTTCTTGTTTGGTTTATGCATTCATTCTACAGGTGCCTAAGGAAGTCTTCTACTTTAAGAAATCAAGAAACGAAGGGCTTGCTTGCCTCATCCATCAAACCACAAACTTCAAAAAATCTATTGGTTACATTGGTTACTACAAAGCAGATCTACATTTTTACAGGTTTTATCCTATCGATTTGCTTTCCAAGTAGTGCAAGTATTTTCAATTTATTTACACTTCTAAATCTTGCATTATGATTGGCTAAAGTAGATCAAAGATTCATACTTTGATCTACTTGTTGGGTTTAGATCTACTGTTTTCAAATCTTTAACTTTTACTAGATCTAAAATCCTAGTCTCATTTCAAGTTTGTAAATCCATGTTTCTTTTTTGCCTTGGAAAACGTGCACGAGTTTTCTCGAAAAACGTGCAAATTTTTCTTTTTTTAGGCTTGCTGGTTTTCTGTATTTTCCATTAATTCTAAATTCTGGAAATTCATTAAAAATAAAAATAAAATTCAAAATTTTTCAAAAATTTTATCTTTTAATTTTTTTACTTTTTTCTCGAAAAGCGTGCCATTTCAAGCTCGCTGTTTTTTGGGCTGATTTTTTACTTTTTCTGTTAATTCTAAATTCTGGAAATTCATTAAAAATCAGAAAATTTTCAAAAAATTTCAAAACAAAAAATTTTTAATTTTTTTATTTTTTCTCGAAAAACGTGCAATTTTGTACTTGTTGTTTTTTACTGATTTTCTGCTATTTTCTAGATTCTGGAAATTAGCCTAAAATGTTAAAAAATCTTTAATTTTAAATTTGGATGAAGTTCCAAGTCATTTCGTCAAAAATCGTGCATTTTACATAAAAAATGGTGAGCTTGCCTGAACCTTTCCAAGTTTTGATTTTGGGTCTCATTCCATTGTTTTGATCTTTTGTTTCATCTCATAAGGCACTTGTCTTCTCATCCACTTAATCTTTTCGAATCACAGGTTAAAATTGGCTTCCTAACACTCTTACTAGTCCTTATTTAGAGCTCTTATCCACAGGTGAACCAAAAGCAAAACCAAACAAGAAAGAGCAAGCAGAACTAGATCCAAAGACAAAGATCCAAAGCCAAAAAAGAAGTCATTCTCCTTTGTACAAACTCATAAGAGTTTTTCATTTTTACTTAAGTTACTTTTCAAAGTCCTGGCAAGGATTAAGTTCCAAAGGCATTTGTACTTCATTAATAAAACAAGGCTAAGTGGGATAGAGCCTCCCATACTTGGTTTTTCTTCCCCATTTGGGGAAGAGTGTTTTTTGTTCTTAGTTTAGATTTATTTTGAGTACTTAGAGTAGTTTCATTTTTTTTTTGCAAAGTAGATACTAATTGTTAGATTAGCCCATTCTGTTTCATTAACTAGGTTGATTACTTCATCTTTTAATTTTGTGTATCTTTCATAAGTAATTCAACTGTTTAAAGTAGAAATCTCTTGAATCTCACTTTGTAGATCAAGAGTGCTCTCTATCGGAGAGTTGTCTTTTCATTGTTTAATAAGTTAATCAATTAATCTTGAAAGTCTCTTGAACTTGCCGTAATCCAAGTCAAGAGCACTCTCTATCGGAGAGCATTCCCACTGCATATCCTTGCATCAAGCATATAGATTAGCTAAGTCTCTTGAACCACTGTCATAAGACGAGGTCAAGAGCGCTCTCTGTCGGAGAGTATTAATTAATTAACTTAATAAAATTCGCAACTCACACCCCTTTAATTAATTAACCCCCTTCCCTCCTTGCCAGAGTATGCTCTGACCAATCTTAGATCGGAATACCCAGAAGCGGCATTGGATCTCTAAACCCCACAAGAGGAACTTAACTAAAACTTTTCCCCATAACCAACGCACCGACGTTGTTCGATAAATACCAAGGCATGTGGGCAAATTCCAAGTGTGGGCACCAGGCTACCCAATCTGGGCACTGGTAGTTAAGTTATTGAACACTTACCTTTGACCCCAGACAGGTCCGTCATGTCTTCGAGAATGGAGCCACTGAAGGTATTACCGGTTAGGACATCCAACTACCATAAGTGAAGATCACAAGTACAAACTCTTAAAACTTACTAAGAGCACTTGCAAAACCTAACATTCATTGGCATCTTTTGGGATTCACATCATATTTACACTTGAAGCATCTCTGATAAGTTGACTCGATAGGAACTGGTCCTATCTTTTACGCACTGCTAATAATCTGGGCCATTTGTCCATCGAATGTTTGATTATAAATCATATCTGTGAATGCTTTATCTATTTCGTGAAGCTCTCAAATATTTGTCTGTCTTTCAATTCCAGTGATAGCAACGTGGATTGCTTTGTCTTGTGTTAAATTCATCACATTAATTATCTTAAATCACAATAACTCCTAAACAACACCCATCCGCATCCGAAACATCTAAAAATTAACTTAACCATTGAGCCATAGAAAACTCTTTGTTAGGGGCTACCCCCCTTGGCTTCGTTAGGAGTTAGCCTAAACAGAGGAGCTTGGAGTAGGTGACAGTACCTAGCTCTGTGCTTGCCCCCAAGGTCACACCTCTCCCACTTTCTCAAGTGAGGAGACAGCTTTCAGAAGATTTCTGCTACTGGTGTGCAATCGACGGACAACAGAAGCCAATCAGACCCGTCCAAATACGATTTTCAGTTATTTGAGATTAATAGGATTTAATTCATGGTTTTTCCTAAGTTAAGATTAAAAAAGCCCAAGTCCAATTTTAATTATTTGGAGCAGCTTGATATTGGACATTTCAAATTGGTATACTACATGGTTTTGATTGGTATGGGACTTCGAAGCATCAAGGAACCCATTCAAGGCAACTCCTATGGATTTTGAGCAAGAATTCTTGAAAATGAAATTAATAAGAATTAATTAATCAAATTGCATAAGGTTTGATTTTAAAAGATCCTAAGTTTTAAGATAAAGGCAACGAAAAGTCTAAAGGGGAAAATAATCTCTTGGGTCCTCATGAAATGAACTCCTAATTATAAAGTGACCACTTGCTAGTGACCAACACCATGTCTTGACCAAATTCTGACTTGTCATCTCCAAGAGAGGTGCTCTCTTCACCAAGGGGGCACACTCAACAATTTTTCTCAGCAATGTGGCATCCAAGATACTTCCAAATCAGCAAGATGAGTGGCATGGGGTCCCACTCGACATCCCAACTCAGCAATCAAGCTTTTGTTTTGTATTTTTTCCTATGTAACTTGGGCTCAATGAGGCAATTTGCCCCCCTCTACCAACATGTCATTTCCATCAATTTTTAAAATGAAAAAGTAATGATTTATCTCAGCCATTGATTTGGTTTTCCTAGTATTTAATCTTATCCCTCAATCCTTATGATTAAGGAATTGGCTCCTCTCTTGTTCTATAAAAGAGAGAAGCAAACACTTTGTATGGATCTTAAGACTCGAAGAGTTTTGCTACAGCCACACAGAAATTTATTCTTCTTCATTTATCTGGTATCTTGAGGGAATTTGAGTGTGGATTTCAGATGTTTATTTTTCTCATTGAGTAATGCTTGTGGTAGTAACTTCAATAGAGGGTAAATCTCAGCATTTTGTGTGAGTGAAATAGCCCTCTTTGGCTGCCTATGCGCCCCATGGTTCTGTGAATCGATTTTCAGGGAGTTATTTCTGCTTGTGGCTAATTTCTCTTTGAACTTTCATTTACTATTTCATTCACCATTCTTCGCTTGTTAAATGAACATTTTAGCTCGGGCTTCACTTCATAAATCTGATTGAAACTCATTGTCGGTGTTGTTCATTTGCAGGCTGAAGGAGAAATCAATTTTTCAAGAGTTCCCTCAGTCAAGTGCTTGGATAATTACCAGAAGGTCATCACCAAGGCAAGATACTGCAAAGAAACTTAGTGCTAGAAGGTGGGCATCAACTCCATACCCAAAATCAAGGTACTGGGTAAGATCTAAGCCTCTTTTTCTGTTTGCTGGTTCTATCTTTCCTCCATTGGTCAAATCGCACTTTCCTTTTTCAGCCCCTTTTTCACCATTAGATGTTAGAAATTAGTTGCTGGTTTGAACTTAACTAACACCCTAGGCACATGCACCCTAAATCTGAACTGGATCTCACAAAAATTTATCTGGGAGAGTAGGTACTGGTCATCAAATCATATCTTGTTCAAATCTGGTAAATAATTTTCAATATTTAGTGGCTTTTTGTTTGCTGTAATTTTATTTCAGATCTGTAATACTTAGGATAGCAAGCTAATCTTACAGTTGAAACCATTTAACACTTATACCAGCCAATTATTAAACCTAGAACATTCAGATTTAGTTCCCAAAACATCTAAATACACCAAGAAATCTGAATATAAATAAGCTGGTTATTCACAACTCTCAGCCTGTAAATCGATCCTAAGTGACCAAGGCATCAAACCTTATCATCTAAGATCAATCATAGGTCATATCTATTAGCTAGGGGTTAATTTTATCTTCAGCATTCATCACCCCTTAGCCTAATCCCCACATGATGCCACATTTATCCCATTTGCTAATTTGCAAGGGACCCTATCTTAGACAAATCGATCTTGTTAGTACTGTGAGAAAGCCAGTTTACCGGCAAGTACCCGAAAAAGTTCGACTGGGAGCACCTCCCGTGGTTAGTCTGAGTTTACCTTTGGTGGATTCAGGAAACCTAAAGAGAGGGGACCCTGTCCATGTGACAAGTAGGGCCAGTATCTCGAGATTCCACCAGTTTAGCAGCCAATTATTCCTTGCAATCATAAGGTTGCTAAATCATGTGATAACAATTGCCAAAATCTGCGTAAACAACAGCCTCTTGCTGCCCCAAAAATGATCAAAATCAGCATTCATAATAGGAGAACATGGCTGGGAAAAGTGTCCCATGTTTGCCCTAAGAGAGGGCAAACAAGACTGCCCCAAAACTGCATATGAAACTTCCTCTTGTTGCTCAAAATCTGCAATAATCACTGTAAAAGATGGATGGAAATAATGACCCAAATCTACCTTACAAAATGCACACAAGGCTGCCCCAAATATGTATCACGAGAATATATACATGGCTGGAAATGATCATGCAAATATCCTCAAAAATTCATTGTCCAAGGTCTTCAAAATCCACACTTTCCTCATGAAATGAATCATAAATGGGATCACCAACATCACATCCATGGTTGTCATCAACTTTATCACATACAAAGAGATCCTCAAATCTATCGTCTTCAAAAGGCTTGGCTTCAAAAGTATGAGAAGCATAAAAGCTCACCAAACCCTCATCACCATGGGGAGAACAAACAGAAGCATCAACTAGATCATGTGCTTCAATGGGCACATGAGGAGTCTCTTCAACAAGATCTTCAAAAGAGGGTTCTTGATCTTCTTCATAGACTTCATGGATGTCTTCATGCACTTCTTCAAGGGCATCCTCATTCAATATTTTGAATCAAGATGTACTCTACTTGGAAGGAGGGCAATAGCATCCTTCAATAATCTTGCCCACTTCGTCATCATGCTGACGATGGAGAAAGTTCTTGAAGAAATCTGCAATAGAAGAAATTTCTTTGCAACCAAAACCATCATACCAATCTAATGCATCATCCTCTAATGTGCAAAGAAAAACTCTCATCAAATCATCTTCATGAAAAATATTGAAATCAACCACAAATTTGGTGAAAGATGCAATGTGAAGGGTAGCCGAATCACCAAACCCATGAAATGGAGTGAAATCGAACAATACATCCAGATCATAGCCCTCATTAGGAAAACCAACGATGCCCAAAACATTAAGATGAGGAAAGAATTTCTCAACTTTAAAACCATCATCTTCATCATTGATCAATGATTTCTTAATTGATTAGTAGAGTTGCTTGCAAAAAGATGATGAATATCAAAAATAGACTCAAAACCTAAATTGTCAAGAACTCTACGAGAGAAGGATTGTTCAATCTTCTTCTATAAACCCTTTTAGGTTCAGGAATAAGATGGAACAAACCTTCAGAATTTCTTCTTGTAGAGTACCTTTTAGAAACTAAACTTAGTGGAATCGCCAAATGAACAATAAATAACGAATCTTTCATGTCCATCAAACAAAGTAAAAAATCAAGAAGAAACAAAGGTCGTTAATTTCTGGGAAGACAACTACTCTTGTGACTTGTCCTCCAAAATCCTATGAGGACACTTGTTATCGGTGTAAATTGTTGTGTTGCCTGCTTTTACCCATAGAAACATAGATAAATCCTGGTCATGTGGCATGGCCTTAGCAGCCCCTATGATGGATCAATTCTTTTGCTCTACAACTCCATTTGGTTGTGACTTGTACGAAACAGTGAACTCTCTCTTGATTCCTGCATCCTTCCAAAAACCCTCAACTCATTGGAGGTATACTCAACTCTCAACCCCATTGTTCAAACTCAAGACTTTGATCTTCTTCCTGTCTGGTTCTCCACTAGAGCTTTGAACTCCTGAAATTTGCTAAAAACCTTATCCTTGGTCTTTAGGAAGTGGATCAAGTTTTGCAAAAGAAGTCATTAATGAAGGAAACATGGTACATGCTCCCTGTGATTGATGCTACTTACATCAGCCCACTTACATCCGAATGCACTAGATCTAGAATCCTCTTAGACCTATGCTCGCTACTTGGGAAAGTAGCCTTGTCATGCTTGCCAAGCACACACCATCTACACACTCCTTCCTGCTCAATGTTGAACTCTAGTAGATCTATGAGTCTCTGACTATCGCCCTCAAAATAGGCAGAGCACTATGAGGCATATGTCCCATCCTCTTGTGCCATAACTCACACAAGTTATCTGTGTTATTAACTAGGCCTCAAACAGATTCACCCTATAACCTATATAAATTGCCTTCCCTAACCCCATTCACTTGAGTTGATCGTGGGTTGGACTCCTTCAGTCTTATAAGGATTTCCTAGTTTACTGAACTCTACTGCAAATCCCTTATCTTCCATGACCGAGATTGAAAGCAAATTCTTCCAGGGACTTAGAATAAAAAACACATCATCAAAGTCTAAAGAGTTGATTGACTAGAGTTGGAAAGGAATAGCACCAACTCCCGCTATTAAATACTTGGAAATCTTCACCAAGATCAACCTGAAATCCTAAGACGTGCCCTTTTAGACTTGAAGATAGCTCCTACGTTGATGTCATATGCCTAGATGCTACATTATCCACATACCAAGTATTCTTCACAACCAAGTTGGAAGAAAGACAAGATACCATTGAGAAATACTTCTGAACTTGGAGGCAAACTAATTCATCTGAGTTTCAACTGAGACTACTACCTAATGATGGCATTGCTTCCCTACACCCTTCTTCTCTTAACACTATCTTGCATAATGGTCATGCTTATGACATATGAAGCACTTGATTTACTCAAGTTCTTCTTCATAGGCTATGAGGATGACTCCTCACTCTTTACCTTACCTTGTTGGGTCCTTTACCTTTTCCCTTCTTTGTTTGACCAAATAGGGCATGGTCACTATCACCTCCTTGCTTGCTAGCCTTTGAATCCATTTGAGTCTCCTCCTAGATATAGTCATCCGATGGTATTTCCCAAGAGGAAAGATTCTTCCAAGCATAAACACCCTAGATAAATGTTTCCCATTGAGATGGAAACCCATTTAGTGCCTAGCTCACTAACTCTTTGTCTTCAACCTTCTCCCCAACTGCTGCAAGTTGATCACGAACTTGACCTTCATCATGTAACTATTGACTATGTATGATCTAGTCATCTCTATAGCTCTGAATCTAACATGCAAAGGAAATTTTAAGAACCCATACTTTTTTAAAGTGTAGAAACCTTGGTGAATCCTACTAATTCTTAAATTTCCAACCATAAAACGTTTGGCAATATTTTGGTAAAATAATTAAAATTTCTAACAATTTTATATAGTTTCTAGACAATTTTGGCAATATCTAGTGTAAAATATTTTCAGCCCATGGAATTTGGGGGAATTAATTTAGAAAAAAGGAGATTTTTATCGATAGCAGTATAATTTCAATTGCATAATAAACAAGATCACTAAAAGAATAATCAAGCATAGAAACAATAGACGCAAAGCTTTTGATCTGGGAAACCACGACGGGAGAAAACCCGGCAACCTTCTAATAGAGATAATCAGTTCAAAGAGCAGTCTACATCCAAATACATAGTATGTCACATATAGAAAAAAGATAAACCCCACGAAACAAAAGGAGAAACTCCTTCAAGATGACGAACCCCAGAAAGTCTTCTTCTTGCAGCAGTAGTGAACTTCTCTTGATTGGAGCAAACTTGCTTCGTGAGAATGAGTGAGAGTGCCTTCTATTTATACTGTATCATGTTGACAATTTCATCTTTCAAGTGGGGCTAACTTGTCTTCTTCTACTGGGCCAACTTCTCTTTTACTGTGCAAAATAGGTGTTGTCTTCACGTCTTTTCTGGGGCTGACTTGTGAGGATGCAATTGAATTTTAGCATTAGCATGTATTCTTTTAAAATTTTGCAGACTGTAAGATAACAATACACTGAACACAAGAGTTTTTCACGGGGAAACCTTTAAACGACAAAAACCCCAAAAGCGTTAGTAATTCATCTCTTAAATGATATGACTAAGTTCAGAATGAAAGTTCCACAATAATTTGTCAAACCCTAATGAGCTTGATAAAAAAAATGTCCCAAGAATAATTTTTACAAAAAAATCAAATTAGGGCTTGCTGCCCGAGATCAAACTGGCCAAATTCCTGTAGCTGCACGGATTTTATTTCCTGCTGCCCGGACCTAATTTTTGCCTGCCCGGAATCACTGCTGCTAGCCTGGGCTTTTGTTGGAGCTACCCGAAGATGGGACAGAGCTACCCGAGCTCTGTTGGAGCTGCCTGAAGGTAGAACAGGGCTACCCGAGGATAGATCTGGGCTTCCCAAATCCTGTACTATCTGCCCAGCACCTGCCTGAGTGTATCTGTTATTGCCCGAAGCCTGCTCGAGTGTATCTGTTGTTGCCCGAAGCCTGCCCGAGCTAAGGAAGAGCTGCCGGTGACTGATCTGGGCAGTTGTGTGAGTTCTGTTGCTGCCCGTGACGGTCCTGACGCTGCCCATGACCGATCTAGAGCTTGTCGTGAAGATAAAGTGGGCTAGGGTTAAACCCTAGCTTGGATTTGATGGCTGGTATTACAGCTGATTTTACCACACATGGTTGATCACATATTTATGGCCTTCCCTGTCCCTCTGCAGACTCTTTAGACCCCATGGATTGATATTATACCTTGATGTTTTCAAGTTCATCCCTTAAAAACACCTGTTTATTGTTGTGCGCGACTTTTAATCCCATACTCATGTGTACACGCGACATTTGATCTCAAAACCGCGTACATCAAGATGTGTGCATAAATCCAAATATTTTCGGAGTTTTCCTTTATGTGTGCCCGAACCACTTGACTCTTGGCCTTGCATATGCCTCAAGATTGCTCGGATCTGACCCTCCATTACCCCTTTGGAGTGCTATATAAGGAACCCCTTGGATACATTGAAGGGGAGGAATTGAAGAGCAATGAAACTATACTCCAATGTTGCCATAGCTTGCATATACTTGAGTCTGCATCCCTTTGTCCCTTTGGAACACTTTGTGTTTTTCCCAAGCTTGCCTTTGCTTGTGAGCTTGCTATCGAGAGATGGAGGATTGAGGTGGTGGAGGCTCAGGTGGAGGACTCAGTTTCTCCGGTTCGCAGACGTGCCGACAGAGGTTGTCACTTGTGTAATCTCTGATTTGATTAATAGAAATATCTTTTCCTGTCCAATAATGTGCATATTGAATGAATATTGAATCCATGGATATGTTTAATTGCTTATACATTGTTGATTATGTATGCTAGAGTAGGTCTAACACCATATTATATAGCATGCTTGTCTTGTTTGTTGTTGTTGAGAGCAAATTGCTAGCGCAAGCGGGATTGGAAAAAGCTCAACGGGGATCTACTTCAACCGTCCGAAATAAGGTATGATTCGAGATCCTTTAGTGTTAGATATTTGGTTTCTCTTGCATATTGGGAAGGGATTGATTTATCGTGTCTAGTTGTCTGTTGTGGTACACCCCAACCCATAGGAAGTTTCTCTCCGTAACAGAATTGGCGACCATACTGGGGAGGTTCCTGTTACCACCTAAGTTGTACTTAGTGGTTTTTTATCAAGTGAGCCTGGTGAACCGGACAGGGTTGACTTGTTCGGACTTCAATAAGACCTTTGGGAGTACTTTTGGGAAGTGCTTGTTGTATCATATCACATGTTCATACCCCATGGGGGAATTGTAATAAATGTTCTAGCATGATAGTGTCTGTAAAAGACTCGGTCTATTAGACTTCATTTGTCAATCCGATCAACCCAGGGTGTTTTTTCCCTTGGTTATTATTGGTTGTTGAATAAACGACTGATAATTTCTGAGTTTTTCACTCCATACCTCCAAAGTTGGGGTGGTCGGCTTGGCATTTGGGCCTATTGAGGTTATTAGAGTCTATGTGTCAATGTATAAGCATGCTAGACATCATTTTTTAGTCATATGAACATGTCTAAGTCCCCCTAGGTGTTTTTCATTTTTTCAATTTTTTAGTTTTTTCAGTGTTTTTTATTAAATTTTAATTTTTCCAAAACTTAGGCTATTTTTTAATAGTTTAATTGGAAAAATTGATTTTGTAATAAAAGTGGGCCAAATAATCGGTTTCAGTTATGTGGGTGCTCATTTTCAAGCTAAGAGCACCATGTAAACCCATGGACCCACTTTTTCCTAAGTTTTGAGTGATCTTCCATCACTCAGGTCAGAAAGCCCCAAAAATCAATTATTGATTATTTTAATTAATAAATTGATGAATAATGGAGCAAATCCAAAATCAATAAATCAGTGGATTCTCAGCCGATTTGATTGAAATCAGTCAGATCTGAAGCAGATTGACTGGATCTGACAAATCCTTGACTGAAGGAGGTGATCAAATCAGATCCAGAGTTGATTTTGAGCATCCTTTATGGGGAATTTCGCCCTCCCTCTCTCCTCAACACGTTTTGGCTCATTTGGATGAGTTTTGGGCCGATGTGTCAGTGTATGGGTTGATGTGTCAGCCAAATCAGGCCCCCGGTTGACAAGTAGGCTCAGTTCAGCCTCAGTTCTGCATTGATGAACTCTCCATCAGTTGATTTCACTTGATTCCATGAGGAATTGCGCCCCCTATGCTGGATGGCCTGCAAATTGTATATATCCTGCTTGAGGCTCCCTCTTCCAAGCAGAGTTAGAGCTGGACTGAAGGGCTTGCCATTGTAATACTGTTGTAATCTTTCAATTGTTGAAATAAAGAAGCTTTGGAGGCTAAATTGTGTAATGCTCTCATATGTGTGGATTAAGCATTGTCTTACGGCTATTGATGTTGCCGGCTTTTCTCTCAATTTCTGCATCTGAACCCTGTCTGGCTTGAATGATTCAGCTGAATCAATAGGAATATAGTTGGGCAAATAAGGTTACTTGTTTTTCTTATATCTCATAGAATATATGTTAGAAGATCTTGATTATACATGTTTAATAAGTTTATTTGCATGTAATCCTTGTTTCTTCTTCATATATATATCCAGATCTCATGAGGTTTCGTGCAGGATTGTGTGTTTAGCTTTCAGGTAGCAAGGATTGGACGAGCTGTGGATCTAAAGATTGGACGAGCTATGGATCTAGTTTGACTTCACTACACATCCAAATTTTTGTGAAGACATTTCCCCTCTGCATTCCACTAACAAGTTTCCTCTGCAAATCTGCTTCAACAACAAGCACATTTCTTCCCCTTTCTCTCCTTTAAAATCTAAATTTTTCCTCAAATCGGTTACTTAAAAGGTTTCTTATTACTCTGATCTATCTCACTAAGAAAAATACACATAGATCTAATCAGTAAGATCCCTCCCAAAGTCTAGATCTTAGTTTTGTTTTGCACCTAAAGTTCAATTTCAAGAGATCTAGCTAAAAGTACCTTATTTTTGCAAGCAATTTAGTGAAAATTCATAGCTTGCTGTTAAGGTAGTTTCATTTGTTGTTCGATAAGTTTAATATTTTGCAATATCAGTGCAATTTAATTGGCTGCACAAACAGTAAGCCAAGATCCCAAGGAAAGCTTGCTTTCTTGGTTCCTTTTTCGCCGTTTTAGCTAGTTTAACCGCATTATTTTTGAGATAAAATAGGCTGATCCAGAGGTACTCTTAAAGTGCCTTTGAGAATATGTTATTCTAACTTGCTCGATGTCCTTTAACAAGTCTGACAGAAAGAAAGGGAAGCTTATGTCCGAAGTGGTCTCAGGAGCGTTCAAATCCCCCCAAGGGTCTCCCTTTTCGCCAAAAAAATCTTAATTGTTTTGCAAAATTTTAAAAACTTGGTTTCAGCCTGTATAAGAACCAAGAAAGTTCTGATTTATTAGTTCTTTGATATTGTAACCGCTGTAATAAAATCATTTTTGGAATAGGCTCTTTCGAGCCCATTCCCCATCCCCCCTGGGGGGATTCACGTCGGTGCCCTTTTCGTCGTTTTCTGCTTATTTCATTTCTACTAGAATTGATCTGATTTGCAGGGTAGTATACTTGATCTTGTTATTAATTCCATACTCCATATCTCACATTTCAAAGTAATCATAATACTTACCCCACGATTTCCCTATTGACCCGAAAGGGGAAAGAGATTCGTGGTAGGATTAATTAAGAAATCTGAATTGTGTATCTTTTTGCTTTCTTCTACATTTTGTTTATAAGCAACTATAAAATTTACCCCTCCTCGTTTCCCCGATTGAGATCCACTTGGATCGAAAGAGGTTCTTGGAGGTTGTTCTTTTAAACAAGAACATCCAGTTTAAAACTTACTAATATCAACAAGACTCCGGTGCGTATGCTCTGCACTTGGCTACGGTTCGTCCGATCAGTCAAGCTGTATCAAAAGCACTTGGGTGACTAGCATAATTAGGAATCAACCTCCCCAATTGACAAACCATCAGGTGAAATTCCAACACCTCGATCAAACCTCTACGGTGGCAAAATACCCAAAGGAAGCGGGAACTTCTGAAAAGTGACCTCGAGGCGCCGATCTCTGTCACACCCTAATGGGTGCGTTATGAACAATAGCCCCAGAGACTCCATTTCAGCCCACATATTCCTTGCGGGTAGCCGTGAAGGTTTAGTTTTGGACATACTCCAAGTACTCTCGGGTATATCTGGAGTCCCCCCTTAGCCTAATTTAATCAATTCATACTTCAATTTTAACTTAAAACATACCAAGATGCAATCGCAAAACATTCACTCCAAGCACATGCAAGTAGATTGATCTCTTTGATTTGACTCCATTTTAAGGCACTGGTCATTTTTGCTTCATATATATATTGTTTATCAGCTTTGTGCTTTCGTGTGTTTATTTTCGTATCTTGTCATCTTTAATTGTCTATAGTTAAAATATTCGAACTCCTAAGTAACTGATTCAGTTTAACATCACCACACTAAGAAATCATCCTTAGTAACTTAATAGGGTCTACCCCCCTTGGAATCATTAGGAGTTGAGCTTAAACGGAGGAGTCAAGAACAAGGTGACAGCCTTGACTCGAGACTTGCCCCCAAGGACACACCGAGTGGCTTGAAGATTTCTGCCACGTGACCCAGGTGTGTGAAAGGCGGCAACAGTTCCTAGTTTTTTCTCTTTGGGGGTTTTTGGTATTCAATGTACTTGAATTGCTCTGAATTCTCTGTTTCTGTGTCGGGTCTAGGGGCATGTTTGCCCAGTAGGGTCCTGAAGGAGTAAATTTTGTCTCAACTTGTCTATTTGCCTTATTTTTCTTCCTTTTTCTTCCTGTACGCAGATTTAGCTTTCACAATCGCAAATACACGCGTGTTTTCCTTGAATAGTTGCGTATGTACACCGGTTTACTGAGAACAGTCGCGTATGCCTTGATTTTGAGCCTTATTGAGAGGATTAAGTGTTGCTGGGTGATTTTGGATGATTGTTGAGTCTTCTTGGATGCTTTTGGAGTCTATATAAACCCTCTGCTTCTGACCAGAGACTGTTTTTAGTTTGATTTTTAGAAATGTTCTTGTCATTCATTTTCTACATTTTGTTTTGAGATTAGTGCATTAGGTCTCTTTTACCTTGGTGCTTTGCTTGGCTGCTGTTTGTGAGTGGTTGCAAAGTCTAAGGGTTGTAGAGTCATCTTTTTTGCTTTTATATCTCATTTAATTCAAAAATACAAAAATATTTTGCTTTTTGCATAGTTATGCATTGCTTGCATTTTGCATTAGCATGGTACTTGCATTAGGTTTGCTTGGTGAATTATATTCAGATTTTCATATAGGAATGATTGCACTTACATTTAAAGGAAAAATTGTGCACTTCACGTAGTAGCATACCTTGTTTTTCATTCTACACAGTGCATTTGAATTGATTGTTAGGTGTGCATTTTGCTTCATGTTGTGTCATAACCACCATAAGTAGCACGACCATTACCCTTTGAGTAATTACAGCCAAATAAAATCAACGCTTAATAAAATGAATTACACTTTTTTCTTTTCTAGGGTGCATCAACAAGTTTAGGTTTTAGGGTCTTGGAATAGTTCATTGTAAGTTAATTCTCCAAGACCACTAAACAAAACAATTAGGTGTCTGTCCAGGCAAGAGTGTGAAACCCTTGGTATAATTAGTGTTTCTCAGAATTATCCTCTTACACGGGAGTTAAGCACGAGCCAATGCACGCGATTGTGATTGGGATGACCCCTGGTCACTTTCTGTGGGCATCGGAGATATTTCCAGAATTGTATTTGTATCTGGGGGCCTTTGAAGTATTGATTGGTGCACCCCTGGGGTACCAGTTGTGCTTTCAGGCTTTAGGCTTTGCTACCCTGCCCATACGATCAATCCCACCTGTGACTATCCGCATGAGCATTGGTTATATTGAGGTGACCTTAGTAGCCTTACCTAAGTTATCGAGGGGGTATTTGCAGAGGTTATTCTGCAGGTGTCTTGGCCAGGTAGGGGTCGGACAACACATTCGCTATATGCGTTGAAGCTGAGGGCCACTATAATTGGTTACGAACCTCCGCTTGTTGTTTATGAGACTCTCAAGCCTCTCTTAGGCAAGACATACCTGCTTCATTCAGGAGCTCACTATCCTACCCTTGGTTTGATTGTTGTTTGGCTTTAGATTTTCTTAGGTGTATGCTCTGTGCACGCTAGTCTGTTTAGGGTTGCGTAGATAGATAAAGTCTTTTCTTTATGTTGAGTCATTGTGGATCCGGGTGCGGCTCCCCGTCGCTCTCGTCGTTTCGCAAGTCTTCCGCCTTCTACATCTCCTCCTCCCTTGGGAGAGAGAGCCAGACAGTCCAGGCGGACTAGTCATCACTTTGATTCACACAAAGATTTTGCCATGAGTCGTTATGAGAATAAAGTCCCGGAGCTTCCACCTTCCTCGCCTCCGACGGCGGAAGCTGAACCTTCAAGCACATATGGAACTTTGCCTGAGTCTGGTCCTTATGGGGTTGGGCTGTCACAAGATGATTTATCACAGTTTCCTGATTACATTAGCTCCGACCCCCAATATTGGTTATACTATTCGAGTGAAGAGACTCGCCATGAACCCACCAACACTAGCCACATTAGATATGGCATTCCTAATATTCCCAATCCGGCACCTCATGTCGAACCAGTTGGTGAGCCTGGTACTGCGCCTGGGGGCACTTCTATTCCTTTCCATGCGGAGAGGTTTGGTGGTAGTAGTCACATTGCACCATCCACTCCAGCAGTGGTAATTCCTTCACACACACAGCCCAGACCTAGCACTAGTGTTCCTCTTCGGGGACCTCAGCCGAGACATGTGAATATTGGGGGTACAAGTTATATTCCTTCACATATTCCATCGTCTTCTCAACCTGTTCCTTCAAATGCCTTTTTGACGCATCCTCTTCTTAACTCTAGTGGTCCTTCGGGCCGAAGTTCAACTGTAAGTCGTGTCCGTCCTGCGACTGCTAACACTGTAGTATCACAAAGCCAAGTGCCTCCTTCTGTGTCAGTAGGTCATGTACCTATTTCTGGATCGTCTCATGGAATACCTCGTGGAGCGTCTCATGGTCCAGCTCATGGAGCTTCCCATATACCTACCTATGGAACATCTCATGGGACATCTTATGGATCATCCCGTGGACCATCTCATGGTCCAGCCTATGGAGCTTCCCATGGACCTTCTTATGGACCGCAGTACGGACAAAACTATCAATCGTATGGGTAAGGGTATCAACAACCCGCTTACTCTTCTAACTATGGCTTTGTAGCACCTCATAATCAAGGTACTCCGCATTACAATGCTTCCTTGCAGCCCTTCATGGGTCATATGGGAGAAGGTTATTATCCCACTAGCCAAGGCCATGGTGTGTATAGCAATCAACCTTATACGAATCAGTCCTATCAGGGAGCGTGGCATCGACCAACTCAACCTAGGCTCCCTTTCCTTGCGACGTTGAACCTCCCTAATTTGTCGAGATTGACAAATGATCCTGTGTCTCATAATCCGGCATGGCTGGCAGTCCCTACCAAGCTTCCTTTGGACATTCCCAAGTTCGAAGGTAAAGCTGGTGAAGATCTTGGTGAGCATGTCACAACCTTCCACCTTTGGTGCTCTTCTAATTCCTTACACGATGACTCCATCCGTTTGAGGCTATTTCAACGCACCCTCACGGGTCATGCGGCGAAATGGTATATAGAGTTACCGAGGGGGACCTATACTACGTTTGATGACCTTGCCATGACTTTTCTTAATCATTTCCAGCTACCCGTACGTTACGACGTCGGTACCAAACTCTTGTCGACCTTCCGGCAAGACAAAGCCACGCATATTTCGGATCATTCAAGAGTACCATCGACGGAAGTGATTAATTAAAGCTTTTATACCACCAGAGTTTCTTCTAGAGTGGTTCCTCAAGTCATTGTTACCTTATATCGCGAAGGATGTTTTCACATCTGGAGTTCAAAATGAGGACCAAGCTATTTTTAGGGCTCAAGAGTTGGATTTGATCTATGCTCAATCCGAACTATTGTATGAGCTTATCCCGAATGCTCCAAGATCCAATTTCGACCCCAAGATTAAACCTCGGCCACATGGCGATGGCATTGTTGGCTCCACAAGTACCAAACCTGCAGACTCGGTTACGAAACAAGTGAGCTAGTTATCACTTAACCAGCTTGCGTCAGGGCAAGCCACGACTTCGTCTCAACCTACCCCATCGGCAAGTGTACTTTCAGTGCAAACGTCGAACCCGAAAGGCAACCAGCAGCCTGGAAGGAATAAAAATAAAGGAAAAATAATCGTAAAGGTGGGAATAAAAATGAAAATGGTAATAATAATGACAAGAACACAAACAATGCTAGGGGACAAGCAGCCTAAGCGTAAGGTGAAGTTTCCTTGTAAGTTGTGTAAGGACGATCACCTCACTCACTTGTGCCCTCATATGGAGGACGCCTCGAAGTTCATAGCACAGGGCCCAGCTGTGTTTACTAATCCTTTACCTAATAATCAAAATATGAACTCGAGGACCGTTGATCCTGGTTGTGCGTCTGGTAGAACTCAAAACCCGTCGAAGGCCGCTAGTGATCACGGTTGCATCAACATGGTGAGATCTACCAAAGTTGTGACGCGTGCGAAAGATTATCGTTCGTCACAACTAGACCTTGGGAAAGAACCTGATCCACCTAAGAGCTCTTTGCGAATTGAAAAGCCTACGGATAAACCTAAAGTTCTGCCTTGCATTCCTAAGGGAGTCTTGAAGCGCTCATGGCACAATCCTAATGCTCAAGCCACCCAAAACTATTCAGTTGTCGAGGATTTGAGCCAGACTCCTTGTGCGATGTCTGCATTATAAGAGCTTCAGACTTGTCCTTCGCAGAGAAATGCCTTGTTGTCTTCTCTTAGGGTTAGTGATGATAACTATTTTTCCATGATCAAATTTGAAACTCATGGAATCAAGCCTCGCTTGCCTTACTACATGTCTCTTTTGAATCATGTAGAGTGTCTCAACAACACCATCATGCGTACTGTTATTGATGAAGGCGTTGCCACTTCCGTGATGTCTTTGTCGTGTTGGAAGGGCTTAGGTTCTCCCACGTTGTCTCAATCTGCCAACATGTTGACTGCTTTCGATGGAAGGTCGTTTCGGCCGCATGGTATACTTCCTTCTCTAGAGGTCCAATTGGGAGGGAAAACTATCGCAATCGAGGTCGAGGTGGTTGATGCACCCCTTGACTACAATCTTTTGCTGGGTAGGAACTGGATGTACAATATGCAAGTTGTAGCCTATTCCCTATTTCGAGTGGTTTGCTTTCCGTTTAATGGGAAGATAGTTACTATTGATCAAAAGTCTTTCCAGAATCCGAGTGTTAACGCATCATCGGTAGCTTCTATCCCGATTATCAATCATTCTCAGCCGGCAACTAAGAATGTGGGTGTAGGTATGTATCCTTCTCTCTTGAGAACCTTTAGTTGTCCTGTGCCCGTCCTTATGATTGGGTATAGTCTTAGTGGGGCTTCACCCTCGTCAAATTCAGTATCATTTCGCACTACTCATATGGAGGATCCTTGGATTCTTCCTTCACCGAGTATTTCGAGTATGCCTATCAAGACAAACATGTCGTTGCTTGCAACAATGGTGGCTTATCAAGTGAATCTTGATCATGTTGTAGAGCCTAGTCCTTCCTCTTTGCGAACGGAGGAGGACCCTTATGTGCTGCCTGCATGCGCAATAGAGTCATCTCACTCTCACGACTACCTTGATGATGTTTTTTCGTCAGATGAAGCTATTCTCGAGGCCATGTCTGGGATTGAATAGCCTTGGGAAGAGTTGCACCATAGATCATATTTCCTTCCTAAGCTTGATCGTTTAGAGTGTGATGACTTTAGGGAGATTCTAAGAGAGAAAGTTGGTAGCCCCGTGGTCCCATTAAGCTCTCCTGATCAGATCGCTGAAGGGAACATGGCTAACCTGTCACCAACAATTCCTATCAACATTTCTTGTGATCCGGGTAAGATTGAGAACGTCTACAATGAGGTGAATTGTTCCCCTGATGAGATTAAAGAGTATACCAAGCTGTTTAAGGAGTTTCGTGATATTTTCGCTTGGTCATACGAAGAAATGCCAGGTATAGACCCTCGTATTGTCGAACACGAAATCAATACCTATCCGGATGCAAAACCAGTTCGACAACGTTCGCGTGCTATGAATCTTAGAAAAGCACCCACCATTAAAGTTGAGATAGAGACACTGCTCAAAGCTGGTTTTATCTATCCCGTTCCCTTTACGGAGTGGGTTTCAAATCCCGTTCCGATGGATAAGAAGCAGGGAGCGATCCGAATATGCACTGATTTTCGTGATTTAAATCGAGCTTGTCGTAAAGATAATTTCCTTACACCATTTATTGATCAAATTTTGGATGAGTGTGCGAGAAGTGAGGTATTTTCTTTTATGGATGGCTTTTCTGGATCTAATCAGATACAAATTAAACCCGAGGATCAACACAAGACCGCATTTATTTGTCCTTTGAGAACTTTTGCATATCGAAAGATGCCCTTCGGCCTTAAAAACGTCAGAGCTACGTTTCAGCGGACCATGACCTTGATCTTTCATGATCTTAAAAAGATTATCGAAGTTTATTTGGATGATCTAGCTACTCACTATTGTTTGAGAGTGCATCATCCTTATTACCATTTGCAATTAGTGTTCGAAAGATGCCGTCATTATCAAGTTCGTTTAAATCCTCATAAGTGCATCTTTTGTGTGAAAGTTGGTCGTTTACTAGGATTCATCATATCCAGGGAGGGTATTAGAGTCGATCCTTTGAAGGTTGAGGCAATACTTCAATTGTCTCCCCCGCGTAACATTCGACACCTTCAGTGTTTACAAGGTATGGCGAACTTCTTGCAAAGGTTCGTGGTCAATTTTGCCAACTTGACTAAAGGCTTCATGCGTTTGTTGAAGGACACCCCTTTTTACTGGGATGTGCGAGCCCAAGAGTCTTTTGATGCTCTTAAGAAAGCCTTAGCAATGGCCCCCATGCTTAGTCCACCAGACTATAGCCGTGACTTTTTTATTTACGTGGTCACGTCTCAAGAGACAGTTGGTATGGTATTGGTTCAAGAGGATGAGGAGCTCCATAAGCATGTCATATATTATTTGAGTCGAAACCTTATTGATGCAGAACTTCGTTACTCCCATGTGGAGAAGCTAGCCTTAGCCACCGTTCATGTAGTTCAGCGTTTGAGACATTACATTCTCCTTCGCTAAACTTTGGTCGTAGCTCACATCAATCCATTACAGTTTGTCCTCACTAGAAGGATGATTGGGGGAAAATATAATAAATGGATTGTGATTTTGCAAGAGTTTGATCTCGAGTTCATTTTGGCGAAATCGAAGAAATCGTTAATCTTTGCTAAGCTCATATCAGATTTCCCAAATTTGGAGGAAGAGGAGGTTTATGAGGATTCTTTGTCGATGAGCATATATTCCTCATCTCAATTGTGGACCCTTGGTACGGGGATATTATCGTGTATTTGCAAACATTGAAGGTCCCTACTCACCTCTCACGGGATGAGCGACGACGACTATGTCACGTAGTGAAGAACTACCTCATAGTGGATGATACTTTGTACTGTTGTGGGGTGGATTCCATTTTACGTCGTTGTTTAACTCATGATGAGGCTGAGGTCGTGCTTAATGATTGCCACGAAGGGGCATGTGGTGGTCATTTATCTCAGCTTTCTACAACCCAAAAAATCTTAAGAGTGGGTTATTTTTTGCCATCCATCTTTAAGGATTTTCGTTAATGCAATCAAGAAGTGCCACCCTTGCCAGGTGTTTGCACGTAATATGCGCTCGAGGCCCGCCCCTTTGTATCCTATTGTCACCGCCGGTCCCTTCACCAAGTGGGGGTTTGATTTTATGGATTGCAACCCAGCTTCGGCTAGGGGGCACCATCATATTATTGTGGTTGTCGATTACTTCACGAAATGGGCAGAGGCTATGCCCATAGTTAAATCTGACAGTGAGACAGTCATGCATTTCGTATTTAACCAGATTATCACCCGGTTTGGCATTTCGAGAGAGCTTGTCACTGACCATGGTAGGCACTTTTAGAACAAAATGATGGAAGAGTTGGCTTCCAAGTTATGATATAAGCAAGATCACTCGTCTTCTTATTACCCTCAAGCGAATGGACAGGTTGAAGCAGTGAACAAGTCACTTAAGTCCATTCTCCAACGAACCATCGCACATAGCAAGAATAATTGGAATATCTTGTTGTATCCTGCTTTGTGGGCCTATAGAACCACGGTCAAGACTGCCACCGATTTTTCTCCCTATTAGCTTGTGCATAGGGTGGAGTCAGTATTACCGGTTGAATGCGAAATCCCTTCTTTGAAGCTAGCTGTGGAGCTTTTACCAGAGACTTCCGCATTGGAAAAACGTTTGGTCCACTTAGAGCAACTTGATGAGCAGCATCGAGATGCCTTAGTGGCTCTAGAGGTTAACAAGCGCCGCGTTAAGGTCCAGTATGATAAGTCTGTTCGTCCTAGGAGGTTTAGTGAAGGTAATTTGGTCCTTTTGTGGGATCAAGCTAAGCAACCCTTGGGGGCAGGAAAGTTTAATCCCATGTGGCATGGTCCTTACGTAGTTAAGCGTGTCTTAGAGAAAGGCGCCTATGAGCTGGTTGATTATGAAGGGACAGCCTTGGCGGAGTTTAGAAATGGGCTCCATCTCAAAAAATACTATGCATGATCTTCAGCCAGGGCTAAGTTTTGTATATTATTGTACAGTTTTGCATTGCATAGTTAGGTTTTCTTATGGTGATCGGGTTTGTTGATTAGCTTTTGTTTGTTATGGCAGATGTCGATGGAGTCTTCCGTTTACATAGGATTCGTTGATGGTGCTAGCCACCACACTCAAAACTCAGCTTCGGCTACTTGGGTGATCTATACTCCTACAGGTCAAGTATTGTCTTCAGGAGGCGTATGTTTACGGCCTTCGTCAAACAATGTTGTTGAATATAGTGTCGTTATTGAGTTATTGCGTGATGTCATTTCGCATGGTGTCCATTCTCTTGAGGTACGTCTTGATTCGCAATTAGTGGTTTCACAACTTAATGGCTTGTATCGTATTAGGGATCCGACATTATTACGAAGAATCTTACGTGTTAGATTGCTAGAACGGCAATTTGAGAGTATAACATACATTCATGTTCCAAGAACTGATCAAGTTGTTGATTCATATGCTAACTATGTGTTAGATTGGCATTTGTTTCACAGATCATCAGCATATCACAAACACATTTTACACATGTAAATAGAATAATAATCGATCATCATAAATATTCTTCATTAAGTTCAAAAAAAGGTGACGTCATAATACATAAGTGTCATATACAAAATTGGGGCTTCCGAGCCACCGAAATATACTACACGGTCATACAAAAAGTGTACACACAAGTCTCTAAGCCTGAGGTGGAGCAGGGTGCTAATCATGGTAGCACACTACGGCTCTAGCTAGCCAGCAAAACAATAGAACCCATGCTTATGGTACTCCAACCACCTGGCGTTGCATGGCCTTAGGCAAGTCCTCGACTTGCGCCATGGGTACTCTCTGTGTCAATTGAACAAAGTTCGTGTGAATGCTCTGGAGCGTCCGCTTCGCATCCGCACCCATGATCTCATCACCTCTTCCCCTCCGTCGATGACGAGGAAAGCCATCTGGTCGTCGTGGTCCTACATCTGCATATACATGACAGAATGTCACTATGTGTCGTCACACCAAAAACATGTCTTTTGATTTCATATATCAAAAAACACAAAAAAATTAAATAATTCAAAAACTAAAAGTGGGTTTGGGATTCGTTACCTATGTCTCCATAAGCCGCTCCTGGTGGTAAGGGCATGTCTGGGTCACCGCGGAAGTCAATCCTTGCATAGGGATAGTCATCTATGGCGATGAGTTGTCTCCGCCACCATGGAAAGAACTCTGTTGGGTAGGGGTTAGCCACCCTTCCACCTCCCAGTCTACACATGACATTAGCCCAGCGTCGCTAAGCTGGATCCTAGATTCCATGTGGAGCAATGTCTACTCTAGGGCTTAGCCCTAGCACCCACTCAAAGAAGAATGTGCTCATTATGTTGCCAAACCCGAAGTTCTGCACCCTACCCATTTTGCAGTCACTGAGCTGTTGTTTCATGTTGCTCAGCAGCGTAGTACTCCAGTCATATATTGTAGGCCGCATACACTCTACCGCATAAAACATTATTGGTCGTGAGGCCTAGTGGAGTGATGCCAAACCTGTAATCCTGCCTAAAGCCAAGAGTATGGCTTTCAGCCCCAGAATTTGAATCAAGTTTGTCGAGATTTGACTCCCAACCTTCTCTGTATTGGGAAGGCAGTACACAACTATGTAGTCATCTATATTTAGCCCACGAGATCGGAGGTTCACCACCTCCCCTCATCGAGACAAACCTATGATGAAATATATGTCCTCAACCTCAATGTTGAGTGACATCCCATCTATCTGAAAAGTTTCAGACTCTGGATCCCAGTAATCTACCAGCAGCTGGAGTAGTCTTGGCTTTGCCCTCAAGCTTCCAAGACACCAAAACTTGTATAAGCCACATGCTCGTAATGCTTGTTGAGCCATGACATCAGCTTGAACAACTTCCTCAACATCACCATGTTCCCTCTCTCTCCACTCTAGTACCGTCCTGCACAAAAAACACAATTTTTTATCATTATTTGCCCATAAAAACCTTGTTCGCGGCCCTATACGCGACTATCTGCAAAACAGCCACGTATGTACGCGGTTTTCGTGGCATTTTCCGCATATGGCCAGCCCTATACGCAGAAAAATGCCAGATGTCCGCGTGGGCCGAAACGCCCAAGTTAGGATGGCCTAAAAAATAAATTGACCATGAAAATTTAAAATTTTTATAACAAAATGAAAGAGAGGGACAAAGGAATTTACCTGGATCAAACGTGGAGGGATTCCGCCGGACGATGCTCCCGGAGTTCGCTTCTGAAGTTCTGGACTCAAATGCACTATGGTGGGTAAAATTTCAAAATGGTATGAAAATTTTTAATTTTTCACTTTTTTATAGAAAATTTTTGAAATTTTTACACTTTCTATAGTTTTTTACAGTTTCTAACCATTTTGGACCGTTTGAACTAATTTGATGTTGTAGGAGCCCGTTTTGAGTGCGGTTTGACCATGTCTTCGACCCGTTCATCCCTATTTCAGATATTATGTCTAAACTGGCATATAGGTTAGGTTTTCACATCGACTTGTATTTTGCATAACCTTATGACCGTTTCATCTTAACCTTAGGTACGAACCCATTCCATCTTGTCACGGAACCTTCTTGTTGCTTTTAAAAGTGACATTATGCGAATGGTAGAGCTTTCCCATACATGGGTACCCTAGTTAGATCCTATATTGCATTTGGTGCCCATGCCGACATTTCTCTTATAGGGTGTGAGAGTCCTCTGTATAGTACAGCCATGACTTTGAACAAGAGCTTCATACTCCTCTTGAACTTTATGCTAGCCTTCCTCCCAGGACTCCCTTGTATATGTCAAGTTGTAAATGCATCATTATGAGTTTTGCTTGCCTTATTGAGCCTTATGTCAGCTTCCCTGACTTTGATTATCGGCCATATAGCTCGAGCTTGTCTCACGTCTAGCCAAGCAAAGCCTTTTTACATATCTTTTGCAGCTTGATCCCCCATTTTTTACCAGGAGGGGACCTTCCCCCGAGTGTCATTATCTTGCACATGTTTCTTTGCATTGAGCATAGGTATGTTCCACTGCATAGAACTAATTTGCTTGTCCCCTGACACTTGTCTCCTTCTAGATTTGTAACTATAAAGCACTTTTATTATTTTTCAAGCTTTTCAAAATATCTGAATAAGTCCAAAAAAAATCAAAAAACCAAAATGTCAGACAGGAAAAGATGTTATCTTTGGCAGCAGTCGAGTCGTGTCACCTTCGAACATAGCACTATATATCACATCCGTTGGTTGGGTTATTAGTTTGACTTTAGGAGCTGTACTCGTTACTGTGAGTTTATCTCCATCGACTGGTTAAGCTTCCAGTCCCTATGGAGCCTATGTTGATGCCTCCTGTGTCACAGAGATGTCCCAGTTTGCATTTCGAGTCCATGTTGCCTACCTTCAGTCACCATTTGTCTTTATGTTCTTGTTCGAAGGAAGTTGAAGCCTGAGTCGACCATTCCTCAGTTCTCTTGACTTTGCATGTCGGCCATTCCCGGTACTATTACTGGTTCGTGCACATCTTGTTCGAGTTCTTCCACATTATACAGCGTTGTTGAGTACCTCATGTTGGTTGATGGGGGATGCCTTAATGCCCTCCTTCCAGCGGATTCCATCCCATCAACTTCCGATCATTTATTCTAGGATAGGAGTCTAGAGTCATTTGAATGCCTTGAGACTTACAGTCATTAGTGGTAGGTTCTCTCGCCATTGACAGTTTTGGGAATACATAAATGTCCCCTAATCGATGGATTCTTCCAAGTGTTCGACCTCAACACATCTATTCACACTTGTTAGATTGCACTCTAGTACCTTGATTCCCATTTTCATTATCGGTGGGTGATCTCGCGTATGTTAACAGTACACATCAATGACCGGTAATCAGACGATGGACTACTATGTTCGACTTCGACACCTCTATTCACATAGTAGGACATGTACTCATAGCAGTTTGTGTAGAAGACTTTCCAATTTGGTGGCATTCCACATATGCTACCTCCTTAATCATGCCACTGTTCATGAGATTTCAGCTCTCACGATTTGATTCCAGTGTCTGTCAGATATCTTCAGCCATTATGGAGATCTTGATCCATTGCATATCTTCAGCTTCTATGGAAATCTTAATCCATTGTATATCTTCGTCATGGAGATTCTGATCTATTATATATTGTACATGGTGATGACCACACATGTCACATTTTGTATATCATGCCTATTCATGGCCATTGTACTCTTATGTATCCGGGACTGCTACATGTATTTGCAGTCATATGCAGAGATTGATTATTGTACTATACTGATGGATGGTTGGTTCTTCCACCTGTTTCTTCATCACTCCACTTCTGGGATGGATTTTAAAATGTATTTCGGCCATCATGTTACCCCTCTGACCTCACACATTAGAGGGCATCTGTTACAGTTGATTTTACCATACATGGTTGATCAAATATTTATGGCCTTCCCTGTCCCTATGCAAACTCTTTAGACCCCATGGATTGATATTATACCTTGATGTTTCCAAGTTCATCCCTAAAAACACATGTTTATTGTTGTACGTGACTTTTAATCCCATACTCGCGTGTATACGCGACTTTTGACCTCAAAACCGCGTACATCAGGATGTGTGCATAAATCCAAATATTTTTGGAGTTTTCCTTCATGTGTGTCCCAACCACTTGACTCTTGGCCTTCCATATGCCTCGAGATCGCTCGGATTTGACCCTCCATTACCCCTTTGGAGTGTTATATAAGGAACCCCTTGGATACATTGAAGGGGAGGAATTGAAGAGCAACGAAACTATAGTCCATTGTTGCCATAGCTTGCATATACTCGAGTCTGCATCCCTTTTGTCCCTTTGGAGCACTTTGTGTTCTTCCCAAGCTTGCCTTTTCTTATGAGCTTGCTATCGAGAGATGGAGGATTGAGGTAGTGGAGGCCCAAGTGGAGGACTCAGTTTCTCCGGTTCGCGGACGTGCCGACAGAGGTTGTCACTTGTGTAATCTCTTATTTGATTAATAGAAATATCTTTTCCTATCCAATAATGTGCATATTGAATGAATATTGAATCCATGGATATGTTTAATTGCAATTGTTGATTATATATGCTAGAGTAGATCTAACACCATATTATATAGCATGCTTGTCTTGTTTGTTGTTGTTGAGAGCAAATTGCTAGCGCAAGCGGGATTGAAAAAAGCTCAACGGAGATCTATTTCAACCATTCGGAATAAGGTATGATTCAAGATCCTTTAGTGTTAGATATTTGGTTTCTCTTGCATATTGGGAAGGGATTGATTTCTTGTGTCTAGTTGTCTGTTGTGGTACACCCCAAGCCATAAGAAGTTTATCTCCGTAACAACTAGGGCTGATAGAAGATAAGCCCTAGCAGACTTAGAGTTAGATGCAAATGTCCTAGCTAGAATCCTCCATGCTAGGGCATAAACAAAACACAAGAAGATTCTTCTTCTGCAAATACCAGCAAAAATATTCCTTTAGAGCAGTTGTTGGATGATGAGCAAGTGTGTGTAAAATGAAATGGATTGATCTTTTATAGCCTTTGAATCACCTGGATGTGGACCAAAACTTAAAAGAACAAAATAATAATATTTATTCTTTTATCTTTTTTACTTTTACCTTTAGTGGTACTAAAGGTCTTTTTGTACTTTCACTTTCACTCCTTGGTGGTCTAAGGGTCCTTATGTATTTTTGACTTTTACCTTTAGCTTTCTTCAAGTGCCCTGTGATCAAAACAAGTGGTCATAGGGGTCTTTCATCCCCATTCAAAGTACATCATCATAAAGGGAGAGAATTACTAATGCTTTTATCTCACACTCCTTGTGCCACCAAGATCGGGTACTAGGTGTCCTAACCAAGGGTAGCTAAGCCTTGGAGGAGATCACAAAGCCCACAGATCGAGGATAGGAGTGTCTCATATGCCTAGACTCAGTCTAGGACTTATAGTGATATCCGGTAATAGACCAAGTGCCTTAGCCATAGGCTACATAATTTGACCCGAGATCAAATACTTGGTAACTGACCAAGCCCCTCCATTCTCCCGAAGAATGGCCCTCATCCCTAGGCTGAGCCCCCCCAGTGCTAGACGGGTTCATCTTCCTAGTAACTGACTAGGTGCCTCCATTCAAAGAATGGCCACTCGGCTCTAGGCTAAGTTTCCCCAGTGCTGGACTGGTTCCATATCCTGGTCCTTAACCAGATGTCCTCATTCAACGAAATGGCTACTCAAATCAAGGTTGAGTTCCCCCAGTGTTGGACTAGTTCCACATCCTGGTCTTTGACCAGTTGTCCCCATTCAACAGAATGGCTACTCAACTCAAGGTTGAGTTCCCCCAGTGTTGGACTGGTTCCACATCTCGGTCTTTGACCATATGTCCCCATTCAACAGAATGACTACTCAACTCAAGGTTGAGTTCCCCCAGTGCTGGACTGGTTCCAAATCCTAGTCCTTGACCAGATGTCCCCATTCTCCTTAGAGAATGGCTCTCGATGTTGCTCAAGAAAAATCAACAAATGCCTCATGCAGCTACTACAACACTCCCTCTTAGCCAAGAAGGCATCATCATACTAGTACTACTACTCATCTGGATATCAATTGTATATCAAAACTATCTCAAACATCTCTATCTCCTAAGGAAGGTCTTCCAACACAATCTCAATCCATCAAGAAGTGTCAACAACTCTACCGAATCCGTCTAGGAGTCAACATGCAGTAGCTCAACCCAGCCCATCGAGGAACCTATATGCAACAACTCAACTCAGTCCAGCAAGGAGTCAACAACCCAACCCAGTCCATCGAGGAGTCCACATGCACGAACTCAATCTAGTCGATCGAAGAGCCTACATGCAACAACTCAACTCAGTGCATCAAGGAGTCAACAACTCAACCCAGTCCATCGAGGAGTCCACATGCACCAGCTCAATCCAGTCCATAAAAGAGCCTACATGCAACAACTCAACCCAGTCCATCGGGGAGTCAACAAGTAATATGCGCCAGTATGCACCAACCTCTCCACCCCTTCACAGGATGTCTGAGAGATCTCCACATTCCTTCACAGAATATCCAAGAGAATGCATTAAATCTCTCCATCCCTTCACAAGATGTTCGAAAGATCTCCCAACTCCTTCCCAAAGTGTCAGTGAGAATGCATTGGCCTCTCCACCCCTTCTAAGGGTGTTCGAGGGATCTTCCCACTCCTTCTTAGAGTATCTGGAAGAATGCAGTGGCCTCTCCACTATTGTTGTATTTGTAACTTCGAAAGATATTCTAATGTCTATTATTATCGTATATTGTTGTACCCCCATTGGAGTTGTGTTTCCTCCTTTCGGGATGTCATTATTGTCTATGGTGATTGAGGTAAACCCTATGTTGTAAGTCAGGGCAGTAATCCCCAAGTTGAATATAATAAAATGTAATTTTAGGTCCCCCTAGGAGAAGTCGGCCCTATTAGGGTAAGAAGACGACCTAGTCAAGCTATAAGGTCAGCCACTTGATAGGCATAAATAGGGATGCACCCTCCCTCCTTTATACACACACTCACTCGCTCACTCAAGTTCGCATGAGGAGAGAGAGAAGAACAAGGAGGAGAGAGAGAGAGGGCTGCAGAAGACTTCTTATACTTGGGTTTTTCCATCTTGTGAAATAGTCTTAGTGACGGAACTATTCTGAGGAAGTTTGCAAGGTTTTCTCCTTTATGGTTTCCCCAAGGAAAATCTTTGTGTATTGTGTATTTGCTCTATCTTATGCATCTTGTTGTGCTTGTTATTCTTTCAGATAAAGATCCTAATCAATTTGAATTAGATTAGAAAAACTAACATAGCATCAGAACCTCTCTGAAAGAAGGCATTATGCAACAGCGAAAACTAGGGCTTCCTAGTTCAATGTCGGCTCTCCACGGATCATTAAGAAAAGAGGGCTAGGCTAACTCGCCCTATGAGGGCACATCTTTTGGTGGAAGCAATATCAAAATTGAAGAAGTTTCATTTTTGACCTAGACACTGATGCTGGGAGAAACAAGGGCATCAAGTTTCAAAGGCTTCCCACCTCATCTTTCAGAAAAGGAGCTAACTGAGCAACTCACCTCAAGGAGATGCATCTTTCTATCCATACAGAATTCCAAAATTCCAAGTTTGGAAAATTAAGGTTTCTCTAACAAACCCTAGGTCAACCAGCTCTGGAACCAGGTCGAACACCTCAAATTGGTAAGATATAAATCTTTGCAATTTCCATTTGAGGTTCTCATTTCAAGATGACTCATCATACCCAGCTTGAGGATAAGCTTGGGGAGCTGACAATTGTAGAATTTTCAGCACTCTCCCAAGTCGGTCTCAAACTCCGTTTTAAACATCATTTAATGCCCAACCCAATTTAACATTATGTTGCAAATTAGATTATTTCTCATAAACAATATAGCACTGAAACACAAGAAGAATTTCTACAACTTTTATGAACAGCAATTAAAAACAAATTCACACATAAATATTCAAACTCAGAAATTTTGGTCCAATGACCCAAGAAAAACCCCAACCTCCGGGGAAAATCTCTGAGAGAGAAAAACTTTATTCATCTTTCAAAAATACAGCAATAGACAAAAAATCAGTCACAACTTATCTCAACCGGAAGATAAAAATTTTGCCTAGAATTTTGTGCCAAACTCATAAATTTTTTGTCTGCACCCTCCTCGATTTTCGTGCTGCTACAGAGTTGTATGATTGCTGTACAAACATGTTGTATGGCCTGTATTGTATAGTTCTGCCTCGAAATTCATGTCGGTTGTACTTGCCTTGATTTTCGTGCCAAACTTCACTGCCCCGGTTTTTATGCCCTGTACGGACGAAATCTGTATTGTACGGATAATACGATACGGCTACAATAAATGCTCACTGTTGCCTCGATTTGCGTGCCTCTGCATGTTGTACCTTCACCTTGATTTTCGTGCCAAGAGAAAAAATACCTCAGCTGCGTTTTCCTCTTCCTCAAAAAATTCGACCTCTCTCAAAATGCAAAAGTGCCTCTTCACTTGGAAAATTTGTCTTTTTGGTAAAAATGGGAGGGTGAGTGAAAAGTCATCTAATCGAAGGGCCCAGATTAAGATTAGATGAGTGGTTGTGATACAATCACTTTTCTCCATAAAATAAAAATCAATTCACTCACTTTTTAATTTTTTACTTAAAGTACACTTTAGTCTCTAAAGTGCATTTCATGCTCATCTCAAGTCATTAATATAAAGTCCAAGTGACAAAACCCCTTTTCCTAGTGACTTAGGCAAAAGTCACCTAGGGGAACAACTCCCAAGGTATAAAAAAATCAACAACAACTTCCGAGCATGGCAATACAGGATCTCCCTGATCCTTGAAGAAAATGATTTGAATCAATAGATCAGTAAGGAAGTTCCAAAACCAGAGGGAGATGAGACTAAGGTTATCCATAAGAAGAATATGGTCAAGGCCAAGAGAATCATTGTAGATTCTATTAAGGATCATCTCATCCCCCATGTGTCATCCTTAAAGACACCGAAGGAAGTGTTCGATGCTCTAACAGATTTGTTCGAAGGAAAGAACATCAACCGGAAGATGACATTGAGGAACCAACTGAAGAATGTGAAGATACAAAACTCAGAGACCATGCAATCCTACGTCACAAGGGTTGCTCAAGTCAAGGAACAACTTGAAGCAATCGAAGAGAATGTAGGAGAGAATGTTATGACCACCTTGAATGGTCTCCCTAGATCATGGGATTCATTCATTAAAGGAATATGTGCCAGAAGGAGATTGATCAGTTTCAGCAGACTCTTGGAAGAATGTACACAAGAAGAAGCTCGGCTCATAACAAGAGAAGAGAAGATGGTAGCAACTGAAGATCAAGCTCTCACAATTCACACCAGAAGGTATCATAGAAAGGAGGATCACCATCACAACAAAAGGGAGGGCCATCATCACAAAAGACAAAAGAAATTCAGAAGAGATCCTTCCAACATTCGATGCTACACTTGTGATGAGAAGGGACATAACTCCAGAGATTGTCCCAGAAACAAAGGCTCCTTCAACAAGAATTCAAATAAGAAGAGACATCATGCTCACACTACTGAAGATGATGAACCAACAATAAAGAGACTCAAAGCAGAAACTGATTCTTCAAGTGATGAAGAATATGTCCTTATCTCAGCACTCACAGGCACTATCTCACATGGAAGCAATGATTGGCTTGTAGATACTGGGGCATCCAAACATATGGCGTGATACAAAGAATCATTCGTCAATCTGTCTGAGCATGAGTCACCTCACAAGGTGAAACTTGGAGATGATTATCAATACCCCATAAAAGGAAGTGGAGAAGCTTCCTACAAGCTAGACTCCAGGAAATCTTTGAAGATGAAAGATGTGCTATATGTTCCAAGATTGAAGAAGAATCTTCTATCCATCTCTGCACTAGATGCAAAGGGAATAGAGTTGCATTTGTTGATGGTAAGTCCTAATGTGGCCAAAAGGAAAGACAATAGATGATGCAACAGTGATTGGAGAGCAAGAGGGAGGCTTGTACAAGTTGAAGGGACAACCTGAACAAGCATTGGTCCATGACTCCATAGAACCAAGTGAACTATGGCACATAGGACTAGCACATGTGCACTATAGAGCACTACAGATTGCAAGCAAAGCCGTTTCAGGACTTCCAAAAATCCAGACAAAACATGAAGGCATTTGCAAGGGATGTGCGCAAGGAAAGAACATAAAGAAAACATTTCCAAGTAATGAAAGAAAAGCAAAAGGAATACTGAACATAATCCACTCAGATGTTTGCAGGCCCATGTCATCCAGCTCACTAAGTAGGTATGTATACTATGCTTCCTTTATAGATGATTTCTCACGTAAAACTTGGATATATTTTTTGAAAGGGAAAAATGAAGTCTTAACCAAGTTCAAGGAATTCAAAGCCTTGGTCGAAAATCACAATGAAAGGAAGATCAAGACTCTGCAGTCAAATAATGGTGGAGTATTCACCTCGAAAGAATTCAAGGAACTCTGCAGAGAATCTGGGATTAAGAGGGAGTTGATCACTCCATACAATCCTCAACAAAATGGCATTACAGAATGAAAGAACAGAACAATAATGGAAGCAGCAAAAGTAATGCTACGTGACCAAGATCTTCCAATGCACTTATGGGCAAAAGCAGCAAGGACAGTTGTGTATGTACAGAACCATACTCCTCGCCGAGTACTCGACAATAAGGCTCCTGAAGAGGCTTTCTCAGGAGAGAAACCAGAAGTCAACCATCTCAGAATATTTAGTTGCCTAGTGCACATGCACATTCTAAAGGAAAAGAGTACCAAGCTCAATCCTTCAGGGAGGAAGGGGATATTCGTAGGATACAATGACACTTCAATGGCCTACCGAATATACTTCCCAGGATTCAAGAAGATCGACATCAGTAGAGACGTACATTCGACGAAGACTCAACATACTCCAGATCCAGAAAACTACATTAGAGGAAATTTCAACTCAAAATGGGCCTCCTAAAGAAAATAACAAAATAATAGTTAAAATAATTAAATAATATTTATTAATTTTGGAGGAAGAAAAGAAAAAACTACTTTTTTTGTTCGTATTTTCGACACATTTCCCTGTGTTTTTACTCAAATTTCGATCAGGAGAGCTCGATGGATGCGGAATTATCACGTTTTTTTCTGGTGTTTCTTGCTTTTGGGGTAGCGGGGTCTGTCAAAAGTATGCCGAGTGGGTACTCGTTGGATGCCATCATCACATTTTTTCCTGGTGTTTCTTGCTTTTGGGGTAGCGGGGTCCGTCAAAAGTATGCCGAGTGGGTACTCGTTGGATGTTCCGCATCCATCGAGCTCTCCCGATCAAAATTTGAGTAAAAACACAAGGAGATGTGTTGAAAATACGAACAAAAAAAATAGTATTTTTATGATACCTATCCCCAAATTTATATTAAAAAAGTGTTTAAAACCTATATGGTATTTCAAATATAAAGCGATTTCATTGGCTAACACATGATGACATGGAATTTGAATGAGGGTTAGAAGGCCCATTTGAGTTGAAATTTTTATTTCCTCTAATGCCTATTGGAGAAGTCGAAGAACTTGAAGCAACAAGAGTTTGAGACACAGCAATAAAACAAACAATTCCAGAAGACCATGAAAATCACGACATGGCAGAACCACAAGAGCCTGTAGAACCAATTCACGAGAAGAACTATGACAAGAGAAAACCAGCATGGGCACAAGAGCTATTACAAGATGCAAAAAGATATGGCATTCCAGATGGGATGCATAGAGAAAGGAAAAGACTTAAACCATACAACAACTATTTGGCCCTGCTATGTGACATCATTGACAAAGAACCTTCCAACTACGAAGAGGCTACAGAAAAGAAAGAATGGAAGGATGCCATGATCAAGGACTACCACTCGATTATGAAGAATAATGTCTGGGAGATAGTTCCAAGACCGAAAGGGAAGTCTACCGTGACTTCGAAGTGGATCTACAAGATCAAGCATGCTGCAGATGGTAGAATTGAAAAACACAAGGCAAAGTTAGTGGCATGTGACTTCTCCCAGAAAGAAGACATAGATTACGAGGAGACATTTGCACCCGTAGCAAGATACACTTCCATCAGATCTATACTTGCATTGGATGCAGTAATGGAATGGAAGGTGCACCAAATGGACGTCAAGACAGCATTCTTGAATGGTGTAGTCGAAGAGGAAGTGTAAATGGAGCAATCATTGGGATTTGAGACACATGACAGGTAGAAACATCTGTACAAATTGAAGAAATCCTTATACAGATTGAAACAGGCACCCAAGACATGATACGGCAGGATGGACAGCTTTCTGATGAGCTTAGGCTTTACCAAGGGTAAAGCAGAGTCCAACCTTTACTTCAAGGTTGAAGGTGGAAGACCGGTGATGCTCCTGCTATATGTTGATGACCTATTTCTGAAAGGAGAGGACGAACTCATTGTAGATTGAAAGAGGAATCCTATCGTTGAGTTCGAGATGAAAGACCTAGGAATGATGCACTATTTCTTAAGCATGGAGCTGTGACAGAGTACAGATGGGATCTTCCTTGGTCAAGGAAAGTGTGCAGAGGAGATTCTAAAGAGATTCAAAATGCTAGACTGCAAGGCAATAGCCACACCTATGGCATCGAACTTAAAGCTACTATGAGATGCTTCATCAGAAACAATTGATGCCACGATGTATTGTCAGATGATTGGTTCATTGATGTACCTGACGAATACGAGACCAGACATATGCTTTGTTGTGAACACCCTGAGCCAGTTCCTGACAGATCTGAGACATGTTCACCTGGTAGCTGTAAAGCATGTATTGAGGTACCTGAAGGCTACAGCTGATTACGGGCTCAAGTATGATGTGGATCAGAAGATTAACCTACACGGTTATGATGATTCAGATTGGGAAGGCAGCGCCACTGATAGGAAGAGCACTTCAGGTTGTTGCTTCAGTTTGGGGTCTGGTATGATCACCTGGTTTAGCAGGAAGCAATCCTGCATGGCGCTAAGTACAGTCGAAGTAGAATATGTTGCATCATGTTCAGCTAGTTGTGAGGCAGTATTGCTTCGAAAGCTACTATTTGATTTGTTTGATCTCGAGTTACAGGCGACTTGTATCTTTTGCGGCAACCAGAGTTACGTAAAGTTGTTTGAGAATCCAATGTTCCATGACAAGTCAAAGCACATTGAGATCAAGTATCATTATATCCAAGATATGGTGCAGAGTGGAGCGGTGAAGCTCCAGTACGTGACGACAGATGAGCAGATAGCGGATGTGTTAACCAAGCTGCTGGCTAGAGTAAAGTTTGAGAATTTTAGAGAGAGACTTGGTGTTCTCAGGATTGAGGTCCCTAGAAAGAGGGAGTGACAAGCTCTTGCATGGTGGTAGACACAGGTTGTCCTCGAACGTAACAAGTCCTGCAATGTTCCCATGCAAGAGATGACAAGAAGACCGAAAGATGCAGATGCACTAGAACAAGATCTCACATGGGAAGGTATACAGGTTGTCCCCGGATGTAATGAGTCCTGGCATAGTACATAGGTTGTCCCAGGACGTAATCAGTCATGTCAGGTCGTCTTTAGATGTAAGCAATCCTGGCATGGTACGTAGGTTTTCCTTTGATGTAATGAGTCCTGGAAGGTCATCTTTGGATGTAATCAATCCCGGCGTGGTGCGCAAGTTTTCCTTAGATGTAATGAGTCCTTGAGGTTGTCCTTGGATATAATGAGTCCTGGCGTGGTACGCAGGTCGTTCTTGGATGTAATCAATCCTTATGTGGTCCCATGTTGGAGATGATGAGAGGTCACAAGGCACTTGGTGTGCGCCTAGGCGGTTCTCACACAGTGGTAGACACAAGTCGTTGTTGAGATGTAATGAGCCCTGGTGTGCTCCTAAGTTTGTAGAACGCGGGTTGACCATGGAGAGACATAATGCACTTGGTGTGCTCCTAGGCGATTCTCGCATAGTGGTAGACACAAGTCGCGTTGAGATGTAATGAGTCCTGGTGTGCTCCTATGTTGGTAGAACGCAAGTGGTCAATTGTATGCATCTGGGTTGTGCTCTGTGTGCGATGACGAGAGGATTCAGATACGATGAGATGATTCGGATACGACAAGAGGATTTGGATATGACGAGATAACGGTGGGAGGCCCAGGTGATTGTAGTGGCAATGTAATGAATGGTCATGGTTGTACCTACGCAATGGATTGTTCGTGGATATGATGAAGACCTAGATGAGGACTAGGCCTACACCCAGCATGAAACAAGGTTGGCTCTGTAAAAACTTCCTATGACGGATAGACAGACAAATGTCACTATTCAATCATCGACAAGATGAGAACTAAGGCAGCAGCAAAGATGATGATTCAACTATGATGATGTGACTAGATGTGTTGATGACTATGGTGAGAGAATACCTTCCTAGTTAAGAGGGAGTGTTGTTGTATTTGTAACTTCGAAAGATATTTAGATGTATATTATTATTGTATATTGTTGTACCCCCATTGGAGATGTGTTTCCTCCTTTTAGGATGTAATTCTTGTCTATGGTCATTGAGGTAAACCCTCCATTGTATGTCGGGGTAGTAGTCCTCAAGTTGAATATAATAAAATGTATTTTTAGGTCCCCCCTAGGAGAAGTCGACCCAGTCAAGTTGTAAGGTCAATCACTTGATAGGTATAAATAGGGAGGAGCCCTCCCTCATTTATACACACACTCACTCACTCACTCAAGTTCGCATGAGGAGAGAGAGAGAGTTGCAGAAGACTTCTTATACCTTGGTTTTTCCATCTTGTGATATTGTCTTAGTGACGGAACTATTCTGAGGAAGTTTGCAGGATTTTCTCCTTTATGGTTTCCTCGAGGAAAATCTTTGTGTCTTGTGTATCTGCTCTATCTTATGCATCTTGTTGTGCTTGTTATTATTTTAGATAAAGATCCTAATCAATTTGAATTAGATTATAAAAACTAACATGGTATCAAAGCCTTCTCAAGGTGTCCGAAAGATCTCTCCACTCCTTCTCAAAGTGTCCGGGAGACTGCAGTGGCCTCTCCACCCCTTTAGGGTCTCTAAGAGATCTCCCCACTCCATCACAGAGTGTACAGGAGAATGTAAGTGAATCATCCATCCCTCTCAATGAGGGAAATAATCATGAGACCAATCTCCCCACTCCTTCACAGAGTGTCTAGGAGAATGTACTACAAAAAATCAACCTTCTCTCTTAATGAGGGAGTCAACATAAGACTAATCTCCAAATCTGGGACATGTGCTCTTCGTAGAATCTTCTTGGAACCAATGGACCTGCACACATATCAACTAACAAAGGCATCAAATGTATCGAGGGCAAACACTTCTATCATGCCTTGTTCAAAAACATGAAATGCAAATAACTTTAAAAATGAAATAAGTCATATAGCGAATACTAGGAAATGTTAGATGCATCAATCTCTAGTAGGATAGTGTGAGCAACTAGGAACTAATATTCCCATCCCGTTATAGGATGTTAGGAGGGAGGTACTGCCTCATTTTGAGTCATCTAGGGATTAATCTCCTCACTCCTTCACAGAGTATTCAGGAGAAGTCATTTCCCCATTTTGACTCAATTTTCCTTAGCCAAGTCACATGGTTGAATTCATACACCTGCATGAGAGAGTATCAAGAGACTAGCCTCCCCACCTCATCATAGGGTGTCCAGAAAAAGGTATTGCACTGCCATCAAACCACTCACCCTTAGCCAAGTCACATGGTTAATACTGGATGAACACTTGTCCGATATTGCAAACATAACATCTTCATGCTCATCACATCTTTCTCTGTACCGGTGCGCCTTGCTCCCTCTGCATCTAAGCCTCATGATCCATCTCTAGAGCTGCCTACAGGCTAGTCCATTAGCCAATATGAGGTATCACTTTGGGTGCCTCACAGAGCAAATAGGCACAGCTCCTTACTGAAATGTAAGTATCTCTCCTAGTGACGACCAGATATATCCAGGATCCTCTCAACTGCCTTTAATAGTATGGTGGGATCCACCAAATCTTAATCAAAAGCGCATCACTTAGATTTGTTGCCATCAGTGTAGCCATGCACTCACAATCCTCATGCTAAATCTGCTCAAGATCTCAACTGTGTTCTTCCCTTAGCCTAGTAAGATCTCAGCAAGTATCTGCTACACCACCAATAAATGACGCAATAGGCCAAGATTCTTATCTCAAGCTCAAAGGCTAACTCTCTCTGTATCTCTTCAGAAATCAACTGAGTAACTCTCGCCCTCCTGGTCTAACATACTCTAATCCATCTGTCATGACTCCAATTGGAAACCAACTGCTTTCCATAATCATCGAAGGAACGAACATTTGTAATAGAGAGACTGACATTTGTTGAAGCCTTCTGCTCCCAATCACCAATCTCTATATGAGATTCTCTGAACCTGTGGGCCATGTGACCACATATGGCTAGATGTATTAGGTACTTGTCTGCTGTCATGATTTCTATTTTAACTGCTTCATTTGTCACAAAAGTCATCCCTCTTCTGTAGCTTGTAGTTTGAGCTATGAGTCATGCTCCTAAAAGATTCTCGTTTCTGATCATCTTGCTCTCACTCGATCACTGAATACCAACAGGATCTATATGTCCATCACTTGTTCTTCAGAACAAGTTTCATCATTCTTCTCTTGTAAGCCATAGCATATGCTCTTTCCCTACAAGTCAAATTCAGGGAAATAGTTAGCTACAATGCATAATCAAATTCAATCAATTCATGTTTCAATGCAATGGCAATAGTTTGCATAGTTATGTAAGCATCTTAGCTAATGCTTCAGCACAACACTCATGTATATCCTAAGCACATATGGTAACTATCTAGATGCCTTCCATCTCCATGCCATCAAGAGTGTGCACTGCTCTCAACATGTTAGAAGGAAAAATCATCCTAGACTAGCTCCATCAGGGGCTCATGGAATGTTGTGCAGCAATATAAGTTATTTAAACAATCATATACATAACATGTACTACATGAACCTACTATTCATCAATAAGAAATACTATATCACATGCTCAACAAACTTCCCAATTCTAGGAATATAGATCTGTATAGAACTTGTTATTAAAATATATTCAAAACATTCAGATCTAATCTACAAGAGCAATAATGACAATGAAGATCCAAAAACCTATCTTTTATTATTTTGTGGGTGGGCTCCCACTGCCTCCTTATAGGAAACATGAGAGTACTTTGATCTTGATCTTCTTGTTGGAAGCCCATCGCAATCTGGATCTTCATCCACTACTAATCATATCAACATTAAAAGTACTGGAAGAACTCCTTTCAACGATCTCCTGCACTTTTTTCAAAATCATCATTTCTTGATCTCTTGTGTGGAGTATCTTCATTGATATCAGCAATTGAGGCCTGGGCTTTTCTCGTTTTTTGAACCACGAAACTGTCTAGCATAGTGGTCGTACTTCTGACATTTGAAGCACTAGATATGTGAAAGATCCTTCTTCTTTTGTTTTGGAATGGGACTCGATCTTTCACCTTTGTCTTTCTTGCCGTGACAATTTCTTCCCTTACCTTTTCCCTTCTTGACATGAGAGGTAAGGGCTTGATTTTCTTTATGTTGAGATCCATGCCATCTGCCTCTAGTTGCAAGTCTAGTCCCTTCTTGTGTACAATCTGCCCATAATCGATCAAACTTGGGCAACTTGAATCGCCCACTAAGAATTTGAATGAATGGCTCCCAAGAGGGAGGGAGACCAATAAGAGTCGTCATGACAAGTTATCTATTTTTAATTGATTCTCCAATGGTGCTTCTCTGTTTTTAATTGATTCTCCAATGGTGCTCAATTGATCTCTTAGCTCAGAAATTTTCATGAAGTAGTTAGCAATTGAATATGACCTTGTCATCTTGATATTGGATAGTTGTTGTCTTAGGGCAAGAGCTCGGTTGATGTTGCTATTTTCAAACAACTTCTTCAAGACTCCAAACATCTTCCGCACTGTCTTCTTCTGAGAATTTGAGGGACCAAGTGGTCTTTTATTGAATATATCAAGATCCTTCCTGGCTTAGCATCATTCTTCCTCCACCGAGTCTTTTATGTTTCCTCTTCTAATTCTGAAACCTTTTCATTGACAAACTTCAAGAGATCATTTTCTTCCCAGATGAGGAGAACCCTAGACTTTCAAGCATTGAAGTTGGAAGCCCCATCAAGTCTATCTTCAACCTTCACACCAATCATCTTGATTGCAGACTGATCCATAAACCCTAACAAGAGCTTGGTCAAACTTGAACTGTGGATTCTTGCAAAGCTGAATCTACAAATAAATGCGTCCTCCCAAGGCGAGTTGAATAGACCTTTTCTCCTAGATTTGTGGACAGAACAATATGAAAGTGGAAACCCTAATTTCTGGTACTAAAAGAGTTTAGGTCGAAACTAAAAAATTCTTGAAATGAGGATTTGTTTCCACAACGAGATGCGCCCTACCAAGGCAAGTTGGAGAATGTCAAGATCAAACCAAATCAGTGGACAGGAGGGCTCAAACCAAGAAACCCTAGATCTTGACCCCGACAGATTTAGGTCAAAAATTGAAAGTTCACCAATTCAGAATTTGCTTCCACGGAAAGGTACGCCCTTCTAGGGAAAATTCCAATATGTTATTTTCAAGATGAACATGAGGTTGCAATGCTCCAAAATATGGAGCCCTAGTTTCCAGCAATGGCTTCTTTTAGCACTGCTCTGATACCATGTTAGATTTTAATAGATAGCAGTATAATTTCAATTGCATAATAAACAAGATCACTAAAAGAATAACCAAGCACAAAAACAATAGACACAGATTTTGATTTGGGAAACCACAAAGGGAGAAAACCTAGCAACCTTCTAATAGAGATAATTAGTTCAAAGGGCAGTGTACATCCAGATACGTAGTAGTCACATATAGCAAAAAGATAAACTCCAAGAAACAAAAGGAGAAACTCCTTCAAGATGGTGAACCCCAGAAAGTCTTTATATAGCATGTTGATTTTCTAAGCAGCATCGAGAGCCCTTCTCTTCGGAGAATGGGACCACCTGGTCCGGGACCACGGTGAAGACTCAACCCAGTGTTGAGCGACCATTCTATTGAATGGTAGATATCTGGTCTGGGACCATGATATAAATCCAGATCTGCCCTAGGTAGTCTCAACCTTGTGTTGAGTAGACATCTGGTCCGGGACCACGATGTAGACCAGTTGGGACTGGTAGACTCAGCTTAGTTCTGAGTAGCCATTCTCTGCGAGAATGGAGACACTATAAGCCCTAGACTGGGTATGGGCATGTGTGTGGCACTTTGACCCTTGATCTATGGGCTTGGTGTGCTTCTCCAAGGATTAGCTACCCTTGGTTAAGTTACCCTAGTACCAGATCTAGGTGTCGCACAGTGTGTGAGATAAAAGCATTAATAACTCTCTTGGTTTATGATGATGTACTTTTGAAATAAAAAAAGTACCACCGGTAACGACCACAAGGGCACTTGGTAAAAGGCCAAAGTCAAAAGTCAAAGAAAAAAAATAAAAGCACCTTTTTGGTAAAAGTGAAAGTGAAATTAGGAAAATAATAAAAATATTATTATTTTTATCTTTCCTAATCTTGTCCACCTAAAAAGACCACAGGTGGAAAACAAAATTAAATAAGGACTTCTTATAAAAGTCAAAGGAAAAAAATAGAAGTACCTTTTTGATAAAAGTGAAAGTGAAATTAGGAAAAGAATAAAAATAATTAGGAAAAGAATAAAAATATTATTATTTTTATTCTTCTAATTAAAGAAGAACTCCTTATAAAAGTCAAAGGAAAAAATAAAAGTACATTTTTGGTGAAAGTGAAAGTGAAATTAGGAAAAGAATAAAAATATTATTATTTTTTATTTTTCCTAATCTTGTCCACTTACAGGTGAACAAAGGCTATAAAAGAAGATCAAGCCTTCTCATTTTTTACACACACTTTTACTCTCACAGGTGAAGATGACTATCTTATGTTCAAACCCTCAACTAGGGTTTTATCAGCAAAATCCATCTTCAGCATTTTTGCACAACTATCTTCAGCATTCCATTTTTTGGGCAGTTTTCAGCACTCTGATATTTTCAGGCAGTTTTCAGCAGTCTGATATTTTTGGGCAGTGTTCAACAGTCTGACATTTTCAGGCAGTTTTCAACAGTCTGATATTTTTGGGCAGTTTTCAGACAATCTGATATTTTCAAGCAGTTTTCAGCAGGCTGATATTTTTGGGCAGTTTTCAGACAGACTGATATTTTTGGGCAATTTTCAGCAGTCTGATATTTTCACATAGTTTTCAGCAGGCTGATATTTTCAGGCAGGAGAGAGAAAATCTCAGTTTTTTTGAGAAAGCCCTAAATTGGTAATTTTCTGTAATTCTGGAAATTGTGGGTAAAATTATCAATCTGATTTTTACTGATGAATTTTACAGTTATTGTGGTCAAAATCCAGATCTGGATTTGAGGAACTTTTTGAAGAATTTCTTAAGCCATCTCATTTACGAGATGAGCTATTAATACTTTTGTGGTTTTTGTCCTTTAAAGGTTTCCCCAGTGAAAAATACTGTGTCCATGTGTGCTGATGTGAGGAATGTGTTTTTACTACACTGCTGATCTATTTATGTTTATCTACAAATTTTAAAGTTTATGCTAATGCTGAAAATTCAACATAGCAGTAGCGAACTTCTTCTCTTGCTTGGAGCGAACTTGATTCTCTTCCTTGGAATAAACTTGCTTGGTGAGAATGAGTGAGGGCGCCTTCTATTTATACTTTATCATGTTGACGATTTCATCTTTCAAGTGGGGTCGACTTGTCTTCTTCTGTTGGGATGACTTCTCTTTTAGTGTGCAAAATAGGTGTTGTCTTCATGTCTTTTCTAGGGCCAACTTGTGAAGATGCCTCATGCAGCTACTACAACAACAATGCCATACCTGATGCGCACACGAACTCCCAAATCTGATAAACAGTACCTTTGAAAGCCTCTTATTGTTGGTCCAAGTTCCCAACAGTTGGTTCCAGCAATTGTTTCTAGCAGTTGATCAACTATCATAAACTCTTCAAATCCTATCAATCAGAGAAGCTCTAATACCATGTTAATTTTTCAAACCCTAGGTGATTGTTGTCCTTATGTTCTCAACTAAACAAAAATGTTTATTTAATTGCAGAAATTAAATTCTTCACATAGCAGTAATCACACATATGGTTGGGAAGTAAACAATCGATGCATAAACACAATATGCAAATAATTACTCCCTCAAATAAGTTTTTCATTAACAATTCAAAGCTTACAAGGAAACCTCCACAAATTGTCAAACTAACAATTGTATGGTACACCCAACTCACTTACTGAGGAAAAATATGCCTGCCATAAATGAGAAAACAACCTTTCGTACAACCTATCCATACCACCATACATATTGTTCTATATAAAATCTATACACCTATAAAAACCTTCCTGATTCTCAACTTTGGCTCCTCTCTGGCACTCTAAGTCTACTCCATAATTGAATTAAATCACCTCCCAAAAAATCTTGTCTTCAAGTGAAATAAATGTGCGTATCTTAACCCCCTATCTTGATGTGCCTTTATGCTTGAGCTGAAATCCTAATCTCACAGTGAGATGTACAATTGAAATTAGTTTAAAACACCAATGTATAAAACTACACTTTATTAGACTCAACAGTTAAACATACACTTTCACATTATTACTAAAGTGAATTACAAAATAGATTTACCTTGAACTAATTCTGACACGTTTGACGCTATACCTGTGTAGAAGTTCTTGTCCTAGCTACAATTTTCAACATGGAAGAACCAAGAAGAACTAGGAAAATCATAAAAGCAACAAATTCTACTTTCATGACCTTAATTCCAACCAAAAAAGAGGCAATGGATGAAACACGTCTCTCTATTTAATACAACATACAAAATTGTAGCTGAAGTCATTGCTAGAGGGAAAATCTTGGACAGATTAATTGTAGTCCAAGAATCTATTCACTCAGTTAAGACAATAAGTGATAGAGGCATGTTGCTCAAGCTAGAGCTTGCAAAAACATATGATAAAGTCAATGTTGTTTTTTTACCAAGGAAGTGTTTTCCACTCATGCCTTGGGGTGACAAGGACACTTTAAAATGTGGTCCCTAGCCAAATTAAAAGGTGAGAATGACTTTATGATAAAGTGACTGTTTAATGAATGTTTGAGTTTATATTTTGAAAGTGGCTTTATGAGTATTAATGAGAGTGTGCATTAAATTCTCATTTTAATAATTAAAGGTGATTTTTAATGAGGAAATGAGATGGGCCCTAGATCTCATGTAGTTGGCTTTTAATCTAAGCCATTGATCTCAAGGTGGAAGTTACTCAAACAAAAAGGGCTTGGGAAAGGCAAAGAGAGATCATTGTTCACTTTCAAGAGAGAATTTTTTTAGAAAGGAGAAACAAGAGAAAACCAGAGAGAAAAAACCCTTGCACATTTTCCAAGGAAGAGAAGAGCGCGAATTTTGAGGCAACTATACCAGCAAATTGGCATGATTCCCAAGGCGACCATACTGTAATTAATGCACAAAACATAGCATTTATTGCAGGACATATAGTCGATACAGGCACCACAGATTTTGAGGCAGTCGTACAACATGTTTTTCGAGGTGAGCAGGCACGAATTTCTAGGTGACCGTACGAGGCAGGTACAGCACTAATTGTTGTCTGTACAACACAAATTTCAAGGCAAAGTTTGCACAAAAATAGAGACATCCATACAGTCACACGTGTGGACCATACAGCAAGTTTTGGGCACAAATTTCGAGATGGAGTTTAGTAAATTTCAGCAAGTCATTCAGTGATCTCGTTTCCAGACCTCGAAAATGAGTTTCCTTAACCCCACGAGTTTCAGAAACAGGAAACAGGATTGGGGTCGTTTTCTTCTCGTACCCAAATCCGGAAACAGTCTGGAAACGCGTACCCAAGTCTTTTTATGAAAAGTCGAAAACTTCTCCACGTTTCCTTTCATCACACAGTCTAAATCGAGCTTCGTGGCCTCCTTACATGCATTTGAATTGACATGCAAATGTTTTCCTTTACCCGTTGGCACTTGCGAGGGCTTTTTCTTGTTCCAAACTCATTTACGGAGTCAGCTTCCAAGTTTCCAACAGCGTGCGGGGGCATCTTCGTTTGAAGTGTCTTTGTCTTCATTTCGGGCATCTACAACTCATCCTTGTTTCGGGCATATGTCTTTGTTCAAGGTTTAAATTTTAGCGCCTATCCGCCAAGTTTCAACTTTGAAGCTGAATTTGGGGTGGTTGTTGTTCTATTCAGTGTTACTGTAACATGGAACAGAACAACCACAACCTCGAATTCAAACATCAAAGTGGAAACCCGGCAGCTGCCAATTGCATTTATTTATTTTTTTTTTATAAATTTTAAATTTTATTAAGTTTAAACATTATTTTTTATAAATTTTAAATTTTATTAAGTTTAAGCATTAGGCTTTAAATGTTTTGTCATATTTTTTAAATTTATTTTATCATGAATAAATTAATAATTTTTATTATGAATCATTGAATTGTGATTTACTTATTTATGAATATGATGTTAGCGGTTTAGTGTTTACACAATGACAAACACAATACTGAATACATGATGTTACTACTATGTTAGTGTTATTATTTTCTTATTGTTAATCTTTAAAATCTTAAATTAGAAAATATTAATTTTGTAGTATTTCTGGTGGGGTCCCCTATGTTAAAGACATGGACGTACCCTTTGACGTTTCCTAAAATTTGGGGGGGTACGTCTGCATATGTTGTTTCTGCATTTCCCCGTTCCCTCATCCCCGTGTACCAGAAACTTGAAAGAACATTGCAAATTCCAAGGTGTTTTAGTTGAGATAAGTACTACTATAATTTATTATTAAATTTGCCTGAAGAATCAAATCTCTTTGAAATACAGGTTTTCCCTTCGGAGTTTTCCTGGGTCAATTTGACCAGAATTCTATGTATTTATTTTCATGTATGGCTGATTTAAAAAAATTCTGAGTATGAGATTAGGGCTGCCATAATTTTCGGAGTTCAAAAAAAAAAAAAAAATCTCATGTGTTTTATGTTTTCAGTTAAATTTTTAAATTTTAATGCACATGCAAATGATGGGGTTTGGACATTAAACCATATGTTGAACTAAAACTAAAACCGGGTTGGGGTTCTTGAAAAAATTTCAGCCAAATGGGCCTTTCTGAAGGAAGTTTTCATCAAATTTGGCTTCAATTAAAAAGGTATTGATTGGGTCTTTGAGTGTTTCTCAACAACTTCATTCTCAATTCTTGTAAATGGAGGCCCATCAAACTTTTATTTCTTCCAAAGGGTTAAAACTTAAAACAGGGTTGTCCTCTTTTGCATTTCCTAATCATTATATTAGTAGAGGGCCTCGGAAGAGCCATTGCAGCAACTAGAGAAACAAAGTGATAAAAGGCATTAATGTCACTACGAACATTCACCCAAACACCCATATGTAATTCATAGATGATACTCTATTGACAGGGGAGGCATGCGTAACAGAAGCAAAGAGCATCTTGAAGATCATTTACACCTTTGAAGAAGCTTCAGGTCAAGAGATAAATAAGGAAAAGTGAAAAATTCAATTGTAGACAATAAGGCAAACACGTAACATCCTGAGATTCCAAATAGTTCAGTTGCCTACAAAATGAAAATACTTTGGCTTCATTGTCTAGGACGCTAATCATATGGATTCCGGAAAGAGATTGGGCTCTGATTATTGATATGTTAATAAGCAAGTCAAACTCTTGGACCCATAAATATCTTTCTTTGGCAGGAATACAGTGCTAATTTAATCAGTGCTGCCAATGATTCCTTGTAATGTCCTCTTCTGCTTAGGCATTTGAGGACCAACCCGCTAACCTATGTGATTCCTATAGGTTCGAGCAAGTACTGACAGTCAAGGAATCAGTCGAAGACTGATGCCATATATAGAAGATCTAAGGCATCAACATTATATCACCATTGGGTCGAAGAGGGCCACTAGAGCCAAAGGCCACCTACATGCATGACATCCGAGCATTATTTAATGATGCATGCACCCGATTAAGTCTCCATGCGCATGCATGCAAGTCAACTGCAAATTAGAAGATAAAGTGACCTAATTAGGTCAAAAGTTAGGGTTTGCGCATGCATGCAAGTCAACTGCAAATTAGAAGATAAAGTGACCTAATTAGGTCAAAAGTTAGGGTTTTCGCAGTTGAAAGTTATAAAAGAATGATAAAGTGAAGGGAGAAGGCACTTATGTGATAATTGATTTGTGGAGTCGAATTGGAGAGCTCGGCGAGCTAAGTTGGGGTTGAGCACATGCTCAGCTAACTGGTGTATTTCGGCAGCGAAATCTATCTGCCCTAATTCATCATCCAGGTTCAATACTAGTTCATCATCAGGTTACATTCAACAGTTATTCGGGGAAGTTGATTATTCATCCATCTAGAGGGTTTCACCGTCACACCGTGTCACCGTGATTAGAGACAAAGCAATTCGTTTTCCTACCTACAAGGTTCAGAACTTCCACATGTTGCTTCCATCATCATCAGAGGGGTATTATAACCCTAGTGCACATCATCCGGGCTTCCAGCAGCAGCTTATTTATTATTCTAGAGCTTATACAGTTTGAGAGGAGGGCGCATTCACCTGTGGAGGACGATTTGGTGTATCTCCTTATTCCTCCGGCAGAATCCTTGCATGCTGGGACCAGTCTCTTCACCATCAGCTGATCTATATACTGGTATGTACATGCATTGATTTCTCCTATTTTATAGCATCTCAGTATTTTTCTAGGGCACATATTTGCATGCATGCAAAGTTCGGGGTTTGCTTTCCTATTTGATTAAGAAGTAATAAGTCTATTAGCCATCTACAGTATACACATAAACAGGAAAATATCAGTTTGGGATAATACAGTGGTATCAGAGCTATTTTCCTTGCCAGCTGTGGGCATGCAAAAATTATAAATGAATCCAGGAGACCAAGACAACATTACTCACAGGAGACAGAGGTATAGAGACAGAGAAGAGGAGTTAGAGGACATAGATTTGGGGAATAGAGAGTACCAGTTTGAAAAAGGCAAAGAAACAATGGTCGATGATGATAAAATAGCTTTCAATAGTCTCATATCAGCCATAAAAGAACTCACCACTGGGCAAAAAGAAATGATGAGCACCTTCAAGCAAATGACTGAGAAGAATGGGCCCACCCCACACAGTCCCTTATTTCCCAACAGTGATAGGGTATCCACCAGCAGTAGTAGGGAGCACTTACATACCAAATGCAGAGCCATCCCCATATATACAAGCCTTTCCGACCTACCATGCCTCAATTCTTAGATAGTCCAACTGCAATGCCTCTAGCACAAGCAGAACCAGAAGAACCCATGAGTGCCTATCTGAGAGAATATAGGGCTTTAGGAGAGGACTTCCATTCAGCCATGACCTTCACTGACTTCTGCCACTTTAAAAGTAAGAACAAACCCAAAGCTTACAATAGGCCATTCACCCAAAACTATGAGTTACAGCGCACCGTAGGGAAACTGACTATCCCTACCTTTAAGGGCACCCGAGGTGGCTGTTATAGCCCAAAATGACACATCTCTGCCTGTGACCACTTTCCCATGATTTCGTCGCATGTCAGCACTTCATGAAAGTCACTGAATGTCACAGAAAAAACACCTACCTTGGAGGACCTATATCTTGAGTTCTGTAACTCCGTTTGACCTCATTTCTGCACCGTTGGAAAGGTATTTCAGTTAGCTAAAACTTTCCAGAAGACACCAAAGTCTGAAAATGCCCAGAAATACCTTAAAAATGCGTTTTTTGTGTATACGTGACTCTCCTTATGTGCAACTCGTGAATCACTCGCGACTCTTGTGTTTTGCAAGTCGCGAATGGATATATTCGCGGGTTGCTCTTGTGGAAACTCGCGGATCATTCGCGGGTTGCTCTCCTTCATAGTCGCGAATAGGTATCTTAACATTAAAACATTAAAACACGCCTTTCGAGTTAGTTTGGGTAGTTTTCCAACTGACTTCTTCAGTTGTAACCACTTTGGCTTCGCCCTTAACTCTTCTTCAGCATATAAATAGAGGTAGGGAGGTCCATGAATAGGGACTTGAATTTTTGCACTGTTATGCTGGAGGAATTGGAACTCTCTTTGCCCACACCTTTGCCCTGGAGGTCTTCCCTTTGTGTTGCAGAGCTTGGAGGCTGAGTTCTTTGGAGAAGAGAAGCAGCAGATCCAGATCAAGGTTTCGTGAGGTGCCAAACTTGAAGAGAAGGTATATTTGTACTTGTTTTCAAGATTAATAAAGATGTGATGTCCTTCTTCTTCCCAAATCATTGTTCAATGTGTGATTGAATCTCTGTAGTCACAGGGTTCGCCGGACTTCAAGGTTGAAGTTCGGAATTCGGCGAACCTTAACAAAAAATTCAAATTCGTTTGAATTCGTCGAACTTTATGGCGACTGAAGCAAATGGCGTTGACGCGAATGTCGACTTTGTGATTCTGTTCCTGTTGGAGACAGGCCCATTCTCGCTGGCGATGGACGCTTCCACGGCCAGAGCGGGTGCTGCGGGACAAATTCCTCAGCGGATGGATGGCGGTAGAGCGAGGAACACCACGTCGAGCCAATCCATTCTCGTTGATTGCGGCCTTTCTGCGATTTTCTAAAACAGTCGAAAAATTCTCGGGGCATCGGGGCATCGATGGCCATAGAGTTAGGATGACCACGGGTTGCTACGGGCCACAAACAGTGACCAATATGTTTTTTCGATATGCCCTCACTAATATTGTATTATAATGTAAATTTTAATTTATACTAAAGTATGATTTTAATTTTTGATGTGCCATCAAGTATTATTTTTTTCTTTGGACCCGTGTTTTATAAAATATATGGGTTTTAAATATATTTATAAATTTTAAAAATTAATTTAGAATATTTATATATATTGGTTTCTTTGTTTTATAAACTATATTTTATATAGGGGTTTTAAATATATTTATAATTTGTAAAATTTAATTTAGAATATATATTTATAGGCAAATTTAATGCCGAACCTAATGCCGAACCTCATCCCGAACCTCATAAAAAAATTCGAATTTAAACCGAATTTCAATGTCGCCGAACTCGAACTCGAACCCGAACCATGTGACATAGCATATGATGATGTTATTCAGATCATTAGTTCATGTTTATTTGATTATCATTGTTTTATATGTGGTCATAATGGTTTGAGGAAGGTATAATTCGTTTTGCAGGTCTCTTGGAGCGAGAGGAGCAAAAAGAGGATTGAAGAGAAAGCTTGGACCAGCCTTCAGTTAGTCAGGTGTGGACCTTTCTCATCTTTGAATCTTGCTTATATATGCTTGCTGAACATTGTGCATCTCTCTTTCAACCCCAGTACGTTGATGGCCTCTTAAACCCTAGCCATAGGATACTTTCCTTTACAATAGTGGCCCAGCTAGGAATTGGGTGCAGAAGTTGGATACATACTTCCAGCTCAACCCCATGATTGAGACAGATGCCATTAAATTGGCTACTTTGCATTTGGACGAAGAAGCACATGAGTGGTGGTACCATGGGTTAGTGACACTGGGTCACAACACCATCACCTCATACACAGATTTTACACAAAGGCTCATTGAGTGGTTTGATCAAAAGGATCCAGAGGTACACTTTAGGGAGCTGGCACAGCTCAAGCAGACAGGGAGTGCAAATGCTTTTATTTCTGAGTTTCAGAGGATAGCAGTCATGGTCACAGATATATCAGAGAGCAAGTTGATTATGTTGTTCACTAAGGCTCTCACTGAACCCTTACGGGCATTAGAAGAAATTTCACCTCAAAATGGGCCTCCTAAAAAAAATTAATAAAACAATAGTTAAAATAATAAAATAATATTTATTAATTTTGAAGGAAGAAAAGAAAAAAACTATTTTTTTGTTTGTATTTTCGAAATATCTCCAACGAGCTCTCCCGATCGAAATTTGAGTAAAAACACGGGGAGATATGTCGAAAATACAAACAAAAAAAGTAGTTTTTTTTTATACCTATCCCCAAATTTATATTAAAAAAGTGTTTAAGACCTATACGGTATTTCAATTTTAAAGCAATTTCATTGGCTAACACATGATGACATGGAATTTGAGTTAAAGTTAAAAGGCCCATTTTGAGTTGAAATTTCCTCTAATGGATGGGTCAAGTCTTATAGGCCCACCACCCTAGCAGATGCCATCAGACAGACAAGAGACTTGCAAGATGCAGTGCCCAAAAATAGGTTTCCTCCCAGGACCAATGTTCCTATTAAAGATAAAGAAAGGAAACCATGGCCCAAGAAAGAATGGATGGACAATGATACCCGATAGGACCTTAGAAGAAAAAAGTTATGTTTCACTTGCCAGGAACCATGGATACCAAGTCACAAATGTTCAAGAAAAGGAAAGGCCTACAACATAGAGGCTTATTCCGACAGTGAGGAGGATGAGGATTACCAGGATCAGGAGCAGGGAGAGACAACAGAGACAGTTGCTGAGGGACAAGCCTCAGGAGGTACCATTGCTACCATGACAGGGGTTCCTAGATTCCACACTCTTCGGATCAGAGGTACCGTACAGGGCCACAGAGTGGGAAAACTGATAAATGGTGGGGCATCCCACAACTTTATTGATGCTGCATGAGTTGAAAAGAGAGACATTCAGACTGAGAGCTTTGTTGGGTTTTCGGTAGCAGCAGCAGGTCACACCATGGAGTGTAGTCAAAGGATTCCTAAATTAAAGGTAACGCTTGGGAATTATACAGTGATAGAGACATTCTATGTGGTAGATGTACCTGACATGAATGTGGTACTAGGAGTTTAGTGGCTGTATTCCATAGGGAAGTATTCCACAAATTACCAGACCATGGAGATGGAGTTTACAGGAGCAGAAGGACAAAAGGTGGTATTGAGAGGGATGAATACCTATCCTCCCACAGCAGTGACATCACACAGGATGGAGGTAGTACTCCGGCAGGGAGATATTGAGTGGGTTGCAGAGTGTATGGTTACCTTCAGGAAACCACCAGATGAGCCCACACAACATCCAGCAGATATAGAGGCCTTACTACAGAAGCACAAAGTAGTATTCGAAGACCTTCCAGCAGGTCGACCTCTAGATAGGGGATTTGAGCACATTATTGAGTTAGAGGAGGGGACCCAAGCAGTTATCACCACTCCTTACAGACATCCCAAGAGGTATAAAGATGAGATCAAGAGTACAATCAAGGAACTACTCAAGCTAGGATACATCAAACCTAGCTCCAGTCCCTTTGCATCTTCAGTAGTACTAGTGAAGAAAAAGGATGGAACCTTACGCATGTGCATTGATTACAGGGCACTCAATAAGAAGACCATAAAGAACAAGTATCCCATCCCTAGGATTGATGAATTAATGGATGAACTACAGGGGGCAAAGTACTTTTCCAAAATTGATCTCCGCTCAAGGTACCATCAGATTTTAGTCAGGGAACAGGATGTTCCTGTTGCAGCTCCAACTATTTCCCAAATTTCTAAAAAATTTGGGACCCTCCTTTTAAATTTTGTCTTGTTTAGTTTGTTGGGATTGCTTAACTTCACTGCGAGTTTGATTTTTTTTTTTTGAGGTTGATTGTTGGATGAATATCTTTTTATGCTGATGCTGCCATTTGACTTTAAGTTTTGACTTACGAGTGATTTCTTATTTCGATGTCGAAGTTTGTTTGAATTGTGAATCGGGGCCGTAGTCACCTACGCAGCCGCCATTGCGGAGGCTCAATAGCAAATGACCCGATCCAAAACCTTGTCTTCCACCGATGCGCTTTTGTTTTATTCTTATTTCGGCGTTTTTGTTTCGTCACCGTCGGAGCACTAATACCTTGTATTGCCGCCGTTTTGGATGGCAAATTGCAAGTACACGACAAAAGATTTTTACCTTTGCCGATCCCGCAATTTGCTTTTGTAATTTTGTTCTTGTCGCTGTCGGCGACGTGTTGGACTTTTGAATTGGGGATTAGTTTTTGTTTGTCCGATCGTCGTCTTTTTCGTTTTCACAAAAGCCTTAATCTATTTGTGTTCCACCGTTGCAGCTCCGGAGCGGACTAAACTTTCGCCTTATAGCTTGTCCCTTCGCCAATGTTCGGTTTTTCGCCGATGGTTCGCTCAATGTTTGGGTCTTTTCTCCGATTTTGACTGGTCTACGGAACCCCTTGTCTTTGTAACTTCCGTCGTTACGACTCTTCAGCGTACTAGTTGTCCGATGCTTTAGTAAGTTCGGGGTCCGATGCTACAAGATTAAGGTTTATGGTTTTATTGCGTCACAGAACTCCTGGTCTGTCCGTCGTCCACTGTTGCGGCTCATTAGCAGGTTGATCGTCGATGCCTTAGTTGTCCCACTGCCCGATATGCATGTTTTCCCGCCGATTGTTTTCACCAAGGTATATATATATATGTGAGATGGGGCATTATTTTATTTTATCCCTGTGAATTCGTGCCTGCACTGTCCTTGTCGATTCGAACTGTGCGTTCGTGCCTCGCTGTCGGGATCTCGTTCGTGGGTGGCGTCTCCGTGGAGCTTTCGGATATTCTCCTTGTCGACTGCAGCTTGCTACCAGGTAGGCCAACCATGATTTTACCCTTTCTTTTGAGTTTTTGGAACTAGGGTCTCGTCTTTGGGTTAGGTTTTCCTGCCGTAATAGATAGGCGTATATCTCTGAGTTTGTTTCCTATTAGCATAGTGTGGTCTACTTTGACAGTTCGCAGACGGGGGGGGGTTTCGTTTTTTTGAGTGGTTTTTGCAAAGCTGTTATGGTTTTTCGAACCCTGTTCGTTTGTTTAGGGGATTGGTGCAAACAAGTGTTACGCTGTCTGCACCGGTTTTTCTGGGTATGCATTTGGCCGTTCGGGGAGGGGAGGTTTCAGTTTCTTTTTACTGTAGGCATTTACCCTGGTTTTGTTTGAGGTGCCGGAGGTTTTGTGTTTCGATTATTTTGGTTGCTCGTGTGTCTGGTTAGGGTCGCATTTTTCAAAGACAAGCCTCATTGATGGGATTTATGTTTGAGCGAGAGGTTAGAATGCGTTCTACTGAAAGTTGACGCTTTTTGTTTTAGGATTATTTTCGTTGAAGACGCCAAGGGGTTTAGTTTTGATCAGACTGGTTTTTTCTTCACATAGTGTCGTGTTTAGTCTCGTCGGTGGAGGTTTTACATGTTAGCGAGGTTATGATACATGTTGTCGATCATGATTAATTTTAGTCGCGGGCACGATTTAGAATTCTTTGCAGACTTATCATTTTGCAGAAGTACTTGCTAGTTAATCCCGATTTTTGCATTTGCATAGGTTTAACTGTTGCAAGTATGGAAGAGGTAAATGTTTATACAGTTTTCTTCGTTCTTTGAATACTGGTTAGAAGCCCAAATAGCCTAAATGCATTTTGGTTTATGACAGGGAAACTTTGTTAAAGACGAAATATCAAAGAGGCAGAAAAAGAAGGCCCCCGTTGTTGAAGGGGAACCTGAGGTGGAAATTATTACAAAGGTTGAGTACATTTATGAAGATACTAGAGCCACCACCGGGGCGGAACCTGACTACAAGTGGGGCGAGATTTATAGACTGATTTCAAACCAAGAAGTGCCCAATACTGGGTTTGAAGAATTAACAATATATGCCAATATTGAAAAGTCTGCTTTGATGAAGATAGCTACCAGACCTCAGCTTTTCCCATGCTCCGAAGTGATTGGTTGGATTCTGCCTAGGGCAGACGTGACTACTATGATTCTGGCCAATACTGCCAAGTAGGGCTATGCTGCTTACAGCCCTGGTTATGTCTCTTTAGCTTATCACTTACCTCCAGCCCAAGTTTACCTAACTGAAGCTTGGTTGAAAGAAACTAACTTAGACCTGGCTGAAACAGTAAAAAGAATGATGATACTTGGCAAGAATTTTCGAACCAGCCATCAGGGGAATATGACACAGCTACTCTAAGAACCCCTTATAGGTTTATAGCATTAATGCTTAACAGAATTTTTGGGAGAGCCCATGGTAAGAGTTTCAAGTTAGGTTGGGTTCCTATTATCTTCTGTGTAGCCACCTAGGGGACTATATTCAACTAGGCGAACATTGTGTCTAACAGTCTCTCAGCTTGCATTGCTTCAGCCCTGGGAGGTGTGTCTCAGAAAAAGTCTGAGTTCTACATGAGCTCCATATTAATTGATTGTATACTATGCACCCGACCATTTCCAGACCTAAGGTGCATGTGGGACAGGGACAGAACCCCAGTGTACACAGCTTACAAGCTGTTATGGGCACACAAATATTACAGTCATTATAAAGAAATTTGTGAACATTTTATTATGCCCTTGTATACGTTGATTTTCTTGAAAGAATGCAATTGTATGTCTGAGGAGGCATTGAAAGTCATTGAAGAGTATGCAAATTACTACTTGACTGATGAAGGGGTGTATATTAGGATGTATGGTTGCTCTAGGGCACCTTCTTTGCTTCCCAAATATGCCATTGATTATGTGGTGCACAAAGAAGCAGTCAGGCAAGTTTACTTAGATGGTATAGGGAGTTTCCTTTTTGAACACAAGAAGGCATCCTATCCTCCCATACCTTTCAGGTTGGGCAGCTATAAATTTGCAAAGGTTAAATTAACTGCAGATTTTGTACAAGAACTGGAGCATTTTCACTTTGGAGAGATGAACTTCCATAGAAATGATTCTCAAAACAAAGTTGTGGAACATTGCAAGGAGGCCAATGTGCATTTTGAATATACAAACCATTGGGAAAAGGATGAAGAAATTTTCAGAAATGCAGAAAATATGACTGCATTGAAAAGAAGATCACCACTAAAGGTGGTAAGGGCCAAGCTGAACAGAAGAAAGCTGATGAAGAGGAGGTCAGGAAAAGAGAAGAAGATGCTAGGAGACTAGCACAAGAGGTCGAGAGTTGGCTTAAGAGTGAAGAAGAAGAAAGGAAGAAAGTTGAACAAGAAGCAGCAAAGAATGCAAAGAAAGCTGCAAGGAAGGAAGAAGAAGAAAGAAAAAGGAAAGAGGATGAAGAGCTAAAGAAGGAGGCTAAAAGTCTAAAGCTGACAGGGTCTAAAAGTCTAAAGCTGACAGGGTCCACAACAGATCAACAAACTTTTGACCCTGCAAACACTCAAGAAGTGCAAGATCAGGATTGCCCTGACTCTCAAGAACCTGCTACATCTGCTGGCAGCAATTTAGGGCAGGTTGTTGTTTCTGAATTAAGGTTGATACCTTTTGAACAGAAGAAAGGGGAAGAAGTCCCAGATTTCAGTACCAATTTTTATGACAAAGAAAAGAAGAGGATTGTGAAAAGGACTGAGAAGAAGGTTGAAACAGGTGGACAATTAGGGATGATGGTCACGGATAAAACCTTCATACATGGGACAGATAAGGACCCAAGACTGACAATCCGAGCTAGAGCAGCATTGATCCACGCCTCTGAAAATAATGTAGATCGAATAATGACAGACCTTGAGCAATCAAGGAGAAATGTTGCCCAATTAAAGGACACTTTGAGAAAGGAAAGGGATGAAGGCAACAAATTAAAGAGAAAGTTTGAAGACATGCGAAATGAAATGAAGTCTTCAAAAGCAGAGCTTCAATCCCTCCAAGCAGACAAAATGTCTTTGAAGGTTGCCATTGAAAAGACAGGAAGAGATGCCCAGGATAACCTACCAAAATTGCAGCAGGAATATCAGGGGTTAAAGACAGAAAGGGATGGACTAAAAACAGCATATGAAAGCCTTAATGCAGAAAGAGACCAATTGCAAAGCAAAGTTGGGGAGCTAGAAACACAAAGGGCTACCATGGAGGAGACAGAAAAACAATTTCGGGTGCAAGCAGCAGAGTTTAAAGAACAAATTGCTTTACTAGCAGCATCATTGAAAGAGGCCAGAGAACAGCGAACCAGTATTCAGCCTTTTAAAGAGCATGTCCTAACACAAAGAAGCAGAATGCACCAGCTGCAAGTGTCCATAGAAGAAGAAAGATGCAGAGTCTTGTAGGTAGATAATAGATGAGAAGAAATTTTGGAGACTACCTCATATTTTGTAGATAGGTCTCAAGACATTTTGGAAGTCCTGACTAGACAAATAGGAAGGATGGGGGCCAATGAAGAGATTCCTGCAGACTTGCCAACCAAAGATCAACAAAGCCTAAAGCAGGATTATGACTTGTTGGAGTTTGCAATAAACACAGCGGAAGAGTTCAAGAAGGCTGTAAGGAAGACAAGAGGAGCTTGCACCGAGTATTGCAGAAGGGTGCTGATCACTTACAACCGTTGCCAGGTGGCTGCTGAATAGAGATTAGATGCATTTCCAGAACATGAGCTGTTCACAGGAATGTTGCAGAGCAGATATCAGGAGGATGAGCAGAAGATTCAGCAAGTTAAGGTCCTGGATGAACAGATCTTGAAAGATGAAGTGGCTCATTTAGCAGTCAGTGTACAATTACTTGAGGATCAATTACGCCTAAGCTCAGCAAGAATTGAAGTGATTAAAAATCAGGCTGCAAAGTTTGAAATCAACATTCGCTTTCTCGAGCCTTCCGAATTTGAGAGCATAGCATCAAAAGCCCAAACGTGGAAAAAGTTCCTAAACAATCAAGCAGGGCCCTCTACATAAAGTGCTTTATTAGTTTGTCTAAATGTAATATATTGTAAATTGTATGAGCACTCAATATAAGACAATTTTGGGAGATGAAACGTTGGGGAAGCCCAGGAGTCATTTGGGGCAACCCAAAAGTTTTGCCATTTGTATAAGTATAGGGTAGTTAGACAGAGAAAGGACATTTTCCCAGTTAGACTTGTGAGAACACATTGTAAGAGGAACTATTTCGTTTTGCAATAGATAAATTACAATTTTGCCTGTTGGAGAAAGCTTTGGTGGAATGTTCAAATGTTGTGCAATGGATGTTGTTGAAGGGGAACTATTTCATTTTCAGCTTTTATTTATTAACTGTGAGATCGTTCTAACTTGTTGAACCTATGTTCTTGTATGAATGTTCTCTGGTTTATTTTATGATAATTTCCACTATGAGTAATGAATGTTTTCACAAACAATGAGCTATCTTGTTGTTCATCTATCTATTCATGTTTATGTGTTTTGAAATAAGAACAGCTACCTGTGATTTCTCTTAATACATGAACAGTAATACATTACTCATTAAATGATAATCTCACTCCCTAGGGACTGCTTAATTAGTTAGTTTTATTTCTGGCTGTGTGTGATTTTGATGCGAGAGAGTTTAAGACGAGAGGTAAGAACCTGCGCATCACATTGTGACGGCTCCTCATACTCTTGATCAATCTGCATTTTTAGATAGGCACTTGCATATCACACTTAAAGCTAAAAATTACAAAAATATACACGGTGGACCGGGCCGCAACCGGTAAAACCTTTTATTTTTGTTACCTGACCTACGATAGCCGGACCGTAAACCGGACGGATTCCCCATACCAAACAGTCACGGGCTAGTTGAGAACGTTCACTACAGAGAATTCCTTGCTGTTGTTGCCTGCGATTTTCCAGGCCTCAACAGTTCCAAAGACCGCTTTCCGTTGCCACTACGGACATTATGAGTTTCTAGTGATGCCATTTGGTCTCACTAATGCACCAGCTACTTTCCAATCATGCATGAACCATATCTTCAGGACACAGTTGCGTAAATATATTCTGGTATTCTTCGACGACATATTGATATACAGTCGGACTTGGGAGCAGTCACTATATGCCAAAATGTCAAAGTGTGAGTTCGGCATGCAGGAGATGTTGTACTTAGGACATGTGATAGGGGCCAACGGGGTCCAGGTGCACTTAGAGAAGATTCGGGCAATTTTTGATTGGCCTACACCTAAAAATGTGACAAAACTGAGGGGCTTTTTGGGCATTTGCACCTACTACAGGAGGTATGTCGGCAGATTCTCACAGATGACCGCACCCCTCACAGATCTTACCAAGAAGAGAGCATTTAGTTGGTCAAAGGCAGCACAACAAACATTCGAGAAAATGAAGGAGGTAATGAGTTCATGCCCAGTATTAACTTTACCAAACTTTTCTCAATCCTTTGTGTTAGAATGTGATGCTTCAAGAGAGGGAATTGGGGCAATTTTGATGCAGAACAACCACCCCATTGCATTTGAGAGCAGGAAGCTCAAAGACTATGAGCGCCACTATTCGATATATGACAAAGAGATGTTAGCTATCCTCCATGCGCTAACCAAGTTCAGGCAGTACTTAGTAGCAGGGTTGCCGAAGCTTTCCCCCCCCCCCACGGATCCGACCCGGAACCTCGCTCCGAGCGAGTTCGACCCCGAAGCGTCCTAGGAACCGCGCACCCAAAAAACCGAACCGCGAACTGGTGAAGGAAATCACGGTTCCTGATTTTTTCCATTCGTTTTGGGCAATTCGGTACGGAACCGCACGCCGGCATCTCAGAGTTCACGCGCCCTAAAGCCCGGAACCGCGCGCCCGACGAGATGACCGCAACTTCACTTTTGTTTTTTTTGTTTTTTTTCTTTTTTTTTCTAATTTGGCTTTGTGGGTGGGCCCTAGGGCTTTCTTAGGGTTAGAGAGGGGAGATAAAGCCCAATCTCTCCCTCTTCTTCCTCATTGTTTCATCTTTGAGTTGGAGTGGAGAGCTTGAAGAGGATTGGTGAGAGCTTGGAGAGCTTGGTATTGGAGCAAAATTGGAACTTGGAGAGCTTGAAGAGGATTTGTGAGAGCTTGAAGAAGACAACAAAGGGCTCCATCTACTTGCAAATCATTGGAGATCAAGATTCAAAATAGGTATGCCCAATATGTATTTTTGTTGAAAACTTGAATATTG
>LPNX010753036.1:522698-547483 GCA_001517045.1 Pseudotsuga menziesii
CTTCTGGCCATTTTTTGAAAAACACGCTTCCGCGCACCCGCACCCGCTTCGCTTCCACGCTCTGGCAACACTGCTTAGTAGGTGCCAAGTTCAAGGTTAAGACAGATCACAACAGCCTAAAATACTTCCTAGAGCAGAAAGAGCTAAACGAGAGACAACAGAAATGGGTAAGTAAAATTCAGGCTTATGACTTCGAGATTGAGTACGTAAAGGGGAAGAGCAATGTAGTGGCCGATGCACTTTCTAGACGACCAGCTACTTTATTCCTTATGAGCATCTCATCAGATTGGAGGTCTCATCTTTTGGTTGAGTACTCCAAAGATAAGTTTGCTTGCGAGCTATTGGATGGACAGATTCAGGATGATAGGTACAGGGTCATTAATGATATCATATACTACAAAAACATAATCTTCTTGGTTCCAGAGTCTCCCCTCAAGAAGAAAATCTTACATGCATTGCACGATTCACCATTGGCAGGGCATTAGGGGTTTCTCAAAACCTACAGGCAGATTAGAGAAAGGTTCTCATGGAAGGGCCTCAAGCAAGATGTGATACAACATGTGAGGGAGTGCAGCTTGTGCCAACAAAACAAAATAGAGCACATCAACCCGGCTGGTTTACCACATCCCTTACCTATTCCCGAGCAGAAATGGGAGAGCATTTATATGGGACTTCATTACTGGGATGCTCAAGGTCCAAGGCAAAGAATGCTTGTACGTAGTAGTGGACAGATTGAATAAGTTTGCTCACTTCTTTGCCATATCATCAAATTATTCAGCAGCACAGGTAGTAGAACTATTTTTCAGAGAGGTATTTAGACTCCATGGGTTACCCAAGACCATTGTCAATGACAGGGACAGCAAATTCACAGGAGCCTTTTGGCAAGAGCTTTTCCGGTTAGTGGGGACCGAGTTAGCCATGAGCACAAGTTATCATCCACAGAGTGACAGGCAGACAGAGATTGTTAATAAATGGATTGAGGGATACTTGAGAAATTACGTATCAGGTTAGCAAAGGACATGGATCAAATGGTTACACTTGGGTGAACATTGTTACAACACCAACTACCATATGACCATTAGGATGACCCCTTTCCAAGCACCGTATGGGTATGATGCTTCCACTTTTGCAGACCAAATATTTGGCGATACCAAGGCCCCCAAGGCCAAGGAGTGGATTCATGAGGGTCAAGATATCCTCAAGATACTCAGGGAGAACATACAGGCTGCTCAAAATCAACAGAAGATATATGCAGACAGGCACAGAGTTGAGCGCAATTTTGAGGTCGGAGACTTCGTTTATTTACGCCTCCAGCCTTACTGACAGTCATCTCTTAAAAAGAAAGGAGCAGAAAAACTCCAACCTCGTTTCTATGGTCCATACAAGATAATTCGGAAGGTCGGAGAGGTAGCATATGAGCTAGAACTACCCCCAGAGAGCAAGATTCACAACGTATTTCATGTCTCCAATCTCAAGAAGGTGGTTGGTCAACAGATTGTTACATCTTCTGAGCTGCCTCCCCTTGATGACGAGGGGCAATTGGTTCTGATTCCAGAGCGCATCCTAGAGGTGTGAGAGCAGAAACTGAAGAACAGAATCATCAGAGATTACCTAGTTCAGTGGAAAGATCTGCCTATAGAGGAGGCTACTTAGGAGGCAGAACAGGTATTACAGCACCCGGCTTTACAGTTGCTTGAGGACAAGCAAATTCGAGCAGGGAGGACTGTAATCTCCTCTTCTGCTTAGGCATTTGAGGACCAACCCGCTAACCTATGTGATTCCTATAGGTTCAAGCGGGCACTGACAGTCAAGGAATCAGCCGAAGACTAATGCCATATATAGAAGATCTAGGGCATCAATATTATATCACCATTGGGTCGAAGAGGGCCACTAGAGCCAAAGGCCACCTGCATGCATGACATCCGGGCATTATTTAATGATGCATGCACCCGATTAAGTCTCCATGCACATGCATGCAAGTCAACTGCAAATTAGAAGATAAAATGACCTAATTAGGTCAAAAGTTAGGGTTTGCGCATGCATGCAAGTCAACTGCAAATTAGAAGATAAATAACCTATTTAGGTCAAAAGTTAGGGTTTTCGCAGTTGAAAGTTATAAAAGAAAGATAAAGTGAAGGGAGAAGGCACTTATGTGATAATTGATTTGTGGAGTCGAATTGGAGAGCTCAGTGAGCTAAGTTGGGGTTGAGCGCATGCTCAGCTAACTGGTGTATTTCCGCAGCGAAATCTATCTGCACTAGTTCATCATCAGGTTGGATCATCCAGGTTCAACACTAGTTCATCATCAGGTTACATTCAGCAGTTTTTCCGAGAAGTTGATTATTCATCCATCCAGAGGATTTCACCGTCACACCGTGTCACCGTGATTAGAGACAAAGCAATTCGTTTTCCTACCTACAAGGTTCAGAACTTCTGCATGCTGCTTCCATCATCATCAGAGGGGTATTATAACCCTAGTGCACATCATCCGGGCTTCCAGCAGCAGCTTATTTATTATTCTGGAGCTTATACAGTTTGAGAGGAGGGCGCATTCACCTGTGGAGGACGATTTGGTGTATCTCCTTATTCCTCAGGCAGAATCCTTGCATGCTGGGACCAGTCTCTTCACCATCGGTTGATCTATATACTAGTATGTACATGCATTGATTTCTCCTATTTTATAGCATCTCAGTATTTTTCTAGGGCACATATTTGCATGCAACTGCATGCATGCAAAGTTCGGGGTTTGCTTTCCTATTTGATTAAGAAGTAAGTCTATTAGCCATCTATAGTATACACATAAACAAGAAAATATCAGTTTGGGATATTACATTCCTCTATATCAAAGTACCATTCTGATGGCCCCAGCAATTGTTTATCAAATTTGGAAAGTATTTTCAACTTTTCCTATGGCAAGGACCAAGAGGGTAGAAGAAGCTGCATATCCTAGCCTGGAAAAAAGTGGCAAGGCCAAAATGAGCAGGGGAAGCAAGAAGAAGGTGATTGAATCCGGTGATTAAAGCTTTCTGTACAAAACGGTAAAAGTGAATCTTGAAGGAACCTAACAATCTATGGAGTGAAGTAATAACTTATATGAGCCAAATACTTAGTGCATGACGAAGCAAAAAGAATGATGAGAAAAACAGTCTTTACCGAAAACTACCACTGCTTTGAGGACAAAGAAGCACAAGAGAGGGGGGGTGCAATATGGTGTGAGCCAGCTGCCAACCACACACCATACCCAAAAATATAAAACTAATATAAATAAGACATTAATGTTAGGATGGTAAGGAGGTAGAAATGACAGAATTGGCATATAAATGTGATGCAAGTGCTCAGGAATGTTTATCTCAAAAGGATACTAGTGTATGGAGTCTACTGTTTGAAAGGAGTGTAGTATTCTGGGAACACCCCACTAACCATTATTCTACTCTCTTCTGCCAACAGTCAAGCATGATTCTACCAAACTCCAAGTTTCCGACCCTGCAGAGGTAGAGAGACTTCAGGCCACTTCACTCTGAAAGTTTGACCTTTGAGTGGCCCACAATTTCCTCTAAATTTTTATTTTCTCCTAATAATATTTACTTATTCAAACAGTAAGAATCCTTTTCCAATCAGATTATATGGCTTAAGCTTAATCTTATCAGCCTTTGTGCCCCTACCTCATAGCCAATAGAACTAAATTCCAATACGGAAAAATGTTGCAAAAGTAAAATAGATGCATAACTTTGATGAATACAATTACAGCCACTTGCCATTATGTGAAAGTAGCACCACTATTATGAGAACCGGTTCATCACAGGTACACTTTAGTTCTGCAATTATAGAAGTAGAAAAAGTGGGAGTATTGGATAAACAAGTGGATTCTAATTTCAAAAGCATCCAATTCAAAGTGCAGTTCATCCAATTCTATAATATTATCACATTACCTGAGGTGACAGTGCTCTTAGCTGTCCGAACATAAGTTTCATAACATCCCCACATACTGTTTGGACTCGTTCATCGCAGTAAGCTGAAGGCACCTTCACCTTCTGTTCTGAAAACCCCCGATTTTATTCACACACATGAGATATCCTCCTATATTTTGCAATAATCAGATCTTATCCAAGCTGCATATACGGGACAGTGAAAGAACATCAGAATGTGCTTGACAATATGAGAAGAGCCAAAGACGCACCTTTACGTCAACCCCAATAACCGCCCCACCCTTGTTCAATGGTCCCAAGTTCTGGCAAGCAACCTGCATCAGGGATACAAAGAGATACAATTACATTGAATGATATTTATGAGAACCACCCCACTGGGAGGATATACTAGTCAGAGGGATGGGTCCTTTTATACCTTGAAATGTGCATATGGCATTTGTAACCTAAAGACTCCCTCTGGTAAGTTAGACTCAAATAAAGCCTGACGGGTTACCTAAACCACTTGTAGTCAATGTTACTGGAATTTCGCTAGTTCCATTCAGCAGTTGCTTGGTTCGCTGCCCTTGGGTGAGAGTCGAGACACACTAGTCTAGGCCAATGTGTCAACTAGGAATGCCATGCCATTCACAAATGTGACAAAGTTGAAACCATATTTTGGATTTCGGACAAGGTTTTCCTTGGAGAACAAATTAGACTCAAATAAAGTAAAATGAGTTTTGCAAAATGTTTCAGATTAAAACACAGTAAACCCTTTGAGATAGGCAAGGAGCTTGTTTTAAGATATCACCAAACGCAGTAGTTTCTAGTCCACTTTCTTTAACATAAATGAATATATTTAATAAAACAAGTTGTAAAACCAAAATAAACCAATCCTAAATAGCCTTATTATGTTTTTGTCTACGAAGTGGCCCTAAATCCAAAAAGCAAAAAAAAATGAAGGAAAAAAATGCAACAGGATTGAAATGCCAATGTCTTGGGTAAATGAATTAGTGTTTTAGTGCAGAGAAAGAACAATAAACTAATCAAAATTCAAGTCCAATTGAAGGAATCCATTGACAGCGCAGCGAAGAAAAAGGAGTAAATAGCATTCGGAAACAAAATTGCAAGAGTGAATTACAGCGAAGATTAAAATACGCAATTCGGATGTATAAAAAAGAATAATGTGTACCTTTCGGATATATAAAAAAAGAATAATGTGTACCTGTAACCAAGCACCAGGAGCACATCCCAAGTCCAAGATGGACGCCCCGGGCTTTATAATTTTAAACTGTTTCTGTATCTGCAAAAGCTATACGATGACATGGATACCATACCATCAGCTATACGATGCCATGGATACCCTACCATCAGCATTTCAATAAGAACATTTTCCACATGTAATGTGAAGCCCAAAATTATACTTGATATACCTTGAAAGCAGATCGAGCTACATAGCCGAGACGCTGAGCCTCCTTGCAGAAGAAGTCGGGAAGTCCTGCCCCGCTCATTTGGTCACACACAGACTTCGATGTGATGGATATCGCTCTGCACTTCGTTTTTAGCTTGGCCAGTTCTAAGATGTTTCATGTATGAAAAATGTATTCAAAAGACAAGTAGGTTTTTCTTCGCTGCAAAACCATTCAATTTTCATTGTGAATGTATTAAACTGGATATTCATGGATCTCTTTCTAAGTTATCTTTGATTTGAAATATCAATCTTTTAATTAACAATTTTTTTTTATGTCACGGATTTTTTTATGTCCCCACCACCCGAGGGGATATATATGAATCACTCAAGGTGATTAGTTGAAGTAATTTGTTGCAATTTTAACAAAATTATATAATTTTTGCTATAGTTTGTATTAATTTTTTTTGGGAAATTATTTAAATATTGATTTATCTTGCTTTTTATTGGTTGATATAGGTGACGTAGGCGTGGGACTTTGTGCCCCAAGACCTGGCGGCCGGCTAACGTCAGCAGCATTAACTCAGTCAGGTGGATTAGTTGAGAGTTTGGCGTAAATTTTTGTGTGTTTTCTAAAGTTTTTTCATAGTTTGATTTTTGAGTGTATTAAATAATTATCTTTTTGTTTCTCTATTGGTTTAGTTTAGGTGACGTTTGCTTGGGGTCCGGCAGGCTCTCATGAGCAAAGTATAAATTCAGTCTGCACACTTATTTAAATGCATGTCAGTGCTTTTGTAATGCTATTGCTTTGGTTTGTGGACGACTTCTGAGAGGCAAGGTTATGGGAATTACGAGTTAGGCTACACCGGAGGCAAGGCCACTGCAAAGTCGAGAATCTAGATGAAACGAGCAGACTTGCTTTCTCGCATCCGGATCCCGAGCTACCTCCTTCAATGAGAGAAGCATTGCGATTTCTCCTAAATCTCGATGAACAGACGCTGTAATTTCCTTCATTGAGGCCAATAGTTATCTGTGTAGTTTTTTCACTCAATTGCCATTCTCTTTATTCAAATGTCAGTAGCGCTGGGTCTTTTCCCAGCTATACAGCCTCCATTTTACATTCGAGTAAATAATTTGTTTAAAAAATAAGGTCACGGTTGGTAAATCCCTTTAGATGCTTCCTTTGTCCATGATGTTGTACTGGCCGTGCTCTTGTCTTTGTATATAGTTGTAGCAATACTCCAAATTATACCAATACGTCTCCAACATTGAAATGTGAATCAAACAATAAATTCTTCATCATTTTCTCTAACTTTCATAGAAATTCTAAGTATATTAACTTTTATATAAATTCTAAGTAATAAAATTTTTGAATTTTTAGTTTGAAATCCAAAATTTATGAAGGAAGAATTGCTCACTTCTTTGGACGACAATAATTCTTTTAATCGTTTTCGATATGGTCCCGGTCTTCGAGCAGTGTTCAGTTAATTCAACTGACCGCACCGTGTGCAAACTAGTGGTGTGCAGAGACCGCACCAATGGCCTGATAAATTTATGTGGTGGCGGTTGAGGATCTAAAAAGACACAAAACGGTCATCAAATTTTTATTTATATTTACTAATTAATTTTGTTTTTGTTGGAATTTTAAAAAAAAACAAATATGTAACTATTTAAATCTTTTTAGAATTTTATTTTTGCTAAGAAGAGTGATTTTGTTAAGAGAAAGTGTTTTATCCTCAATACATATAGTCTTCAACCTATGGAGTTTTAGAGATTGTCCAACTCCTTGTTTTACAATGTTGCTACAAAAGTTCACTATATAACTTATAAGAATTTATTTCATTGTACAATGATGATCACAATTTTTTTTTATAAAATGCATATTTTTTATGATTGGATTTTGGCCTCATTATAGTATATTTTAGATCTTTGAAACCTTTATTTTTTAATTACAAAAATTATATAAAAATTAAATTCTAACTCCATTTTTTTTACTAAAATATTTATCTCTTTAACTAATTTTAAATTCTTGAACAATTTTCTATGGAAAATAGACTTGACCACATAAAAAAAACTTTAATGTTTCAATTAACTAGTTGGATATCACATTAGTCATACCTAGCACTACATGAAATTTACTAGATAATTCTAAGAAATTTAAAAATTTGGATATATCATCCAATTTTAAAAATAACAAACTTCTTCAATAGTTCCTTTCTATGTTAATATTAATCTACATAGTTAATATAGTTTATCATTTTAGGTCGATGTAGTTATTATTGTATGCCATTAGGTGGATGCTAGATTAATTTGAATATAGACTATAGATTACTAAGGAATTATTATAGGATCACTAGCGTGTAATGAGATGTATTTTGTTTATACATTTTTAAACATTTTTTTTGGTTATACATTTGCATTTCTTTTACGTGTTTTTTTTAATTACTTTAGCAATTGCTTATACCCTCATGCAATTAGCTTAGGTCGGGGACATTGCCACTTCATAGCTCTTGTTTATGTATATGAATCGCTCAGAGTTAATAATTTGTTTAGTGAATTTTGATTTTTCAATTTTGTTAAAGTTATATCATAGTTGGAATATTATTTATTTAGTGTAATTTTTTTTAGTTGTAATTAAACGCTGATTTATTGGTCCATTACAAGTGACGTTGGTGTGGATATTTGTGTCCCAAGACCCGGCAGCGGGGTTGCGTAAGCCTAATATCTTGGGATATGTTATGGTGCTTGTCAGCTATTTTTCATTAATATTTTGAAATGCCTTCTTCTTAGAGTTCGATTGAAGGTCTGTGACCAGAGCTTCTCCACCTGTAACTGTAAGTATTTGTGACTATGTGCCAAAGCTTCTCCACCTGTAAGTGTTTCATACTTTCGTGCTACACTTGTCCATTGTCATTATACAAAGTTAAATGTGCCTTGGGAAGCAAAATTGTGAGTTGGTACAAGTTCTGGTCTTATATCACTGGTTGCTGTTATTTGCGCTTATATCACTAGCTGTTGCTATTTGCATATTCCTAATCGACATGTATATCTTTCGATTGTTTTGCATAAACTATCAAATAAATTCAGCCATGGCTCTGTTTGATCTAAATATAAATTCTTGAATGCTATCATTGCTCATCTAAATATAAATTCTTGGATGTTGTCATTGCTCAGTATCACATTTGATGCCTGTATCCGTGTAGTTGCCTATTCTTCGCTTCCTATGATTCGAAACCGAGACCTCAGGCTAGGCTTGAATATTGAATCTACAGAACTAAGATAGGAAGTGAGCCTAGAAATCGATATAATTATGGGATGTCTGACCATTTGCTATTTGATAATAATTAGGTTTATTATTTGATAATAATTAGGCTTGAAGTTAACTGGAAATGAAGCGTCTGGCGATGTTGGTGGCCAGTATTGGCCATTCTCTAATGAATTCCTCTCAATTCATTCATTTGTCTTATTTTTGTACTGATTTAATTAGATTTAATTAGTCATGCTACATTTTCCTTTTTTTTTCTTCATGTAATCTGTGTTCATTTGCTTGTTAAATGGGCCTGCAGTTGATATCATGAAGTAAGAAACTACAGTTATTTTGCAAAATGCAAAGATTGATATGTTTAGAGGTTCAATGAGACTCATTGTTAATAAGTCGGGCAAGATTGAGGCAACTAAGCCTGTAGATTTCGTTGTGAAGGAAGACCACAATATTTCACTCATGCGCTCTCCTAGCATTACAGTTATGTAATAACATTTTGAGTGATGCCAGGTGGTATATTTTAATGCAAGGAAGATGTAAGATTGTGGATATTATCAACATAATTCACTTGATCACGCTGAGACAGTGAAATCATGGAGCAATATCGCTTCACACTAGTTTGAGAGGATTTTTGAGGTCCTCATTTTGTGAATTTCAAAGCATTATAGAAGGACCTACATGGTGAATTTCAAAGCATTATGGACGTACCTACATAGTTGCCTTCATGCCAACAAGCTACCTCATCAGATATCCAAAACAGGTGACTCTTTTGCTGAAATAATGTGATGTAGTAAACATAAAAGGCAATTTAACTTTTTGTAGCGGAAATGGCATATTTTCAATCCAGTATTGTAGCAGGTGCCTTGTATAAAAATCGATGAAATGTATTGCAAACTTTTTTTAGTTGAGTCGAAAACTGCCTATTGAAAGATTGACTTTGATAATTTAAATTGTAGTGTTGACTCTGGTGTTGAATACTTTCTGCTAATGATGGTCCTGTTATCAAAGGTTGGTTCTGTTTTTTTCTTAAGAAATTCTTCTTCTTAAGATGTGGAATACATTATGCAAGTAATAAAACATAAAACTGGTTAAGTCTTTTTATTAATTTGTGTGGAGGAATCTCACTAAACTAAATGATGACCTGAAAAGAACGTTCACTTGGCTTGAAAACCTTCTTTCCCTTTTATTTTGAATTTGGTGTCTTTTAACACGTTATTGGTTGGGTTAAGGTTGTTTAGGCACATGCATGTTTGATATAGTTAACATAAACAGAAAACAAACATATTAAATTTGTATTAAAATTTTCTCAGAAGTTGATAGGTTAGTTTTTGGTTATTTTGTGACAGTGTAGTCTTAATTTAGCCATGGACACACCGATGTGATTTAACTATCAACAAAATAATATTTTTTCGATCTATGGTAACAAATATTGATCGGGCGGGTATGGCCGCAATGCTCGTGCTCTGCAATGATTGCAGCAAAGTGAATCCTTTTTTGAAGAAAAATGAGTCACTAGATGTAGTGGGATATTGATTACTTTAAAAACCAAGATCTTTTTTTTTTAATTTACTCTTATTTTTTTTGCTGAAAAAGTTTTTAATTATTCTAAAAAACAAGAGTATGGAAATGGAACAAAATGATTACAGATGATAAACAACCTAGCTTGTACAATACATAATTATATAGTTATACTTACGTCAATTTCACATTCTTGAATCCTGAACTAATTGTTATTTATGAAAAGGGGCGCTTATAGACACACCAGAAACGATTATTCAAAATTTTCATCTAGCGGTGCGTAGCTGCAACTGGGTCTTCATAGATGGTGCTAAAAAGAAATTCGCTTTCATCAAAATAGTTTGAGTTATTTAATGGTTCAAATTACTCTCGCTATAGTTTAGGTTCCTCATATAAATGAGTGGCCCAGGTTTATTCAGTATATTAAGAGATGTTCTGATTTATGTGTTGAATTTATACCTATATAACCATCAAAATCAATGGCAGAAGAAGAACATATTTACGTGCTGAATTTATACCTGTATAATCATCAAAATCAATGGCAGAAGAAGAACAAAGGTTAGAACTTTCGGAAAGTCGAATTTCATTGATTTACAAAAGCTCTTCAAAAAACTAGCTGACTCTGAATCTCCGATCCTTATCCTTACATAAACCTCCTCAATATTCTGCGTCCCTTGATACAAATTTTACAGTTCAAAAAACCTTGGATTTATCATAATGCCAGAGCCACAGAAATAAAAATGTATATACATACATGTAAATACACAAACATATATATAGTATGCAAAATACATTAAATATTAAAAACATATCAAGATCTAAGAATACATTAAGATATTAAAAATAGGCTTTTAGTGTGACACAACAATATAATATCCTTCTTCGGTGGCAGCGTATCTATTGAGCAGAGCGAGGCGAGGGCATTACTGATCAATTTGCTCACATTTTGCACTCGGGTTGTGACCATGGCCTTCACTCTCCCTATAGCAGCCCGAAAGTTGTCGAGGCACCAGTCCTCTTTGGTGAGGGTGGCGCTAATCATGTCTCCACGTTGTTATTCTCTTGTCAAAGTTGTGTTTCCATGACCTAGGTGGGATCCACTTGATCATGCTTTTGACATTTGTAAACGACATATTTATAAACTTGAATTTTATTAAGATGTGTGGTATCTTCATTTGAGAGCAGTGTAGACTGCCATGATGTGGTGTATAGTGATCTCTTAATTTATATCATTTGTTTATCTTCGACCTCTACACAATTGGTGAATGTTAGGAAATCTTTAAAAAAAGTAATGTTTGTTCCATAATTTCTTTCATCTTGGTCTTCATTATAATAATTTAACTATACATTTTTTCTCCATCATGAATCTCTTAGGTCAAATTCACAATCCATCAAGGTTCTTAGTTAAGAGACGATCTACAAAGCAAACAATATACATAATAATAAGGCTTTGACAAGGATAATTTTTGGTAGTCGTAAAAAATTGAGAGTTTTTAAAATAATCATGCTCTTTTTTCCTTGTAACTTTTGGATTTAAGGTAGAATATGGTCCTAATTAATTTAACATAATTATACAAAAGAAATTTGGTTTCTTATTTATAGAAAAAATCCCCAGAATGTTATCACCGTTAATAATTAATTGAACTAAATTATGCCAGAGAAAATTGATTTCTTATTTATAGAAAACATCCCCAGAATGTTATCACTGTTAATAATTAATTCAACAAAATTATGCCAAAGAAATATGATATGATTTCTTATTTATAGCTAACATCCCCACAATGTTTTCATACTTCTTATTTATAGCTAACATCCCCACAATGTTTTCATACTTCTTATTTATAGCTAACATCCCCATAATGTTTTCTATTGATAAATATAACTTCATATGCAAAACACTGAAATGGCGGTCATAAAAATAAAAATAAGCCTTTACATTCTTTGAATTATCTATCAACTTGTCTCCTCAATTGATAGTTCAAAATTAAGAAAATGAAAACACAAAGAACTTTAAAGAAAAAAAATAGTAATGCAGCTCATTAGCACTTTCCTTTATGACATAAATGCCAATTTCTAAATGAAGAGTAGCTAGCTATTCTATGGGATTGAATGTAATGGATCACTAGATGAATACTTATTAGAAAATGTTCATGTTTGTTCCATATTCTTACTTTGATAGTGTTTTTCTAGATGACTATAGGCATAGGCATAGGCATCTGAATAGGCATTATTATGTGTTGTCTCTTCCTTCCATTGAATTAGGTTATTGTACCGGATGGTGGTTTTCATGCATATAGGATTTAACCTTTTTCTGCTCAAGAACGCTCCTTTGATTGCTAAACTTGTAATGCCATGGTTATTGACGGGATCTAAATCTGTTTAGTCTTTAATGCTTATAGGAATGGTCAACCTAGAAAGAATTGTTATTCTTTGCTCATTTGTTTGACTTGCGGTTTCATGTTGACAAGGGAAGCGGTTATTGTCTACTAGATATAGTTTCAATTCCATTGCTTCAATCCACATTTTCTACTCCATTACCTCAATTTACTTGTTTGGAGAATCCTTTCTAGTTATCTAACAGTCTATAGTTTGGTGGAAATGCACATGGAAATTGTTGAAGAAATACTTGATTAATCACGTCATTATCTTTGTATTTAAAAATGCTTGTTGTTCTCTTGTTATTTTCCCGTTCTAATAAGAGTGAGGACTGATGGAATGAAAATTACGGTAAAATGGCCAATGAAGCAGTAGCTTGCGTATCAAGGTATTTGTGAATCATGAGCTATATAACTAAAGTTATCTGTATTCTCTAAGGCTCTTGTTTTTTTGTTTTTATTTTTATTTTCTTGAATGTTTTTTTTGTAGAGTACACTTGAAAGGATGTGCAGGTTCTTCTGATAATTATTGTAAAGAAGTCCAGTCTTTGAACAATGATATAGAGGTGGACGAAAGTAAAGAAAGCATGGAAGAGATATGGTGAGTTCCCCATCAAAGGTTTACATTTAAGTTTATGCACATAGCCTGTCATACATCCTTCAATGGTTTGTGTTTATGCACAAGACCTGTCATACCTCTTTCAATTTGTTAGTTTTTCAACATTAAGCTAGCATTATGTTAGGATCTTTACTGAGAGAATAACAAGTACAGCAATATAACATAAGCACATCACAAGAGACAAGAGACACAAAGAGTTTTTCTTGGGGAAATCATAAAGGAGAAAACCTCGCAACTTCCTCAAAGATAGAATCAGCACCAAAACAGTAAAAGCCCCAAAGCAGTAGTCTTCCTCTTCTATCTAGTCCCAGTATTTCCTTCCTCACTAATGCGCCACACTTGAGTGAGTGAATGATGTGTGTTACAAGTGATAAATAGAGAGGCTCTCACTCTCTATTTATATTCTTCCGTTCACTTGAAGTGCACTCAATCATGTCAGCCTAACTTAACAATTACTTGCTAGAGCCTACATCTCTATGAGTGTATAATAACCCTAGTGCCCCGAAACTGTGGAGACTTTAACAATGACTTGACATGACTTGTTTACATTATTGATCCTCCCAATCGGAACATCGGGGCATGACAACATGACTCAAATACATAATAGAAACATCCCGAAATAAACATCGGGTTACAATACATAAGATACATAGATGAATATATTTCGAAGTTACATATACATCAACACTCCCTCTTAACTAGGAAGGTATTCTTTCAACACAATTTTCAGCACTAGTCTTCTTCTCTGTATCAACTGGATCATCTCGTCATCAGCATCTTGAGTCTTCGGAGTCTTCAAGTCAACTTCACTGGATCTGGATCATCTCTCGATCTGGATCATCATGGAACATCATCACTGGATCTGGATCATCTCTCGATCTGGATCAACATCTCTGGACTAGATCTGGATCATCACTCGATCTGTATCATCACTACTGGATCTGGATCATCACTCGATCTGGATCATCACTGGCTGTCATCACTGGATCTGGATCATCACTGGTGCTATCTCATGATTCTTCTCGTCACAGGAAGTTCTACAGAGCCAGCCCTTTTTCATGCTAGTTGCAGGCCTACCCATCATGTAGGTCTTCGCCCAGCACTTACATCTGACCTACTTGTCAGAAAGGCACATCCATCCACACAGGAACACATCCTATCACAGTGATGGAAGACTCCCATCCAGACAGGAACACATCCTATCACAGTGATGGAAGATTTCAGCACTTACATCTAACCTACTCGTCAGAAGGGCACATCCATCCAGACAGGAACACATCCTATCACAGTGATGGAAGAGCTTGCACTCACATCTGATCCTACGAGAACACATCCTAGCAGTCATATCAGAATGGCCCCCAGTCCTCGACTGAGCTACCTGGATTCTCCTAGAGAATGGCAGTTGCCCTTACATCCGACCTGCTCGTCGGAATGGCCAACACTCACATCTGACATGGAAGGAACTTAATCCTTTAGCCATGACAGAATGGTTCATCCCTTACATCTGATCAAGTGGGAACACATCCCTCTATCACATTAGAATGACCAGGTGCCTCCATTCCTAGAATGGCAATTACCCTTACATCTGTCCTGCTCAACAGAATGGCCAGCACTCATATCTAACATGGAAGGAACCAATCCTCTCACCATGACAGAATGGCTCAGCCCTTACATTGGACCATGGAAGGAACCAATCCTCTCACCATGTCAGAATGGCTATGGGTCTCATCACTTTCTCTTGGAGGGAACCTCGATCTGGAGAACACCAAGCTTCTCCTTGAAGTACTAGAACTTCAGCCTAGCCAATGGCTTCGTCAATACATCAGCTATCTGTTCCTCCGTCGCAATATACTGGAGCTTCACTGCTCCTCTCTGCACCATATCCCTGATATAGTGGTACTTGATCTCGATATGCTTCGACTTGTCATGGAACACTGGATTCTCTAACAACTTCACGCAACTTTGGTTGTCACAATGTATACAAGTAGCATCCAACTGGAGATCAAATATATCAGACAGTAGCTTCCATAGCCATACTGCCTCACAACTAGCTGAACAAGCTGTGACATACTCTGCTTCAGCTGTACTCAGTGCCACACATGATTGCTTCCTGCTAAACCAAGAGATCACACCTGATCCCATACTGAAGCAACATCCTGAAGTACTCTTCCTGTCGATGGCACTGCCTGCCCAATCTGAATCAACATAGCCCTGTAGGTTAATCTTTTGATTCGCATCGTACTTGAGACCATAATCAACTGTACCCTTCAGGTACCTCAGAATATGCTTTGCAGTAGTCAAGTGAACACTTCTCGGATCTGTCAAGTGCTAGCTCAAGGTGTTCACAGCAAAGCAAATGTCTGGTCTCGTGTTCGTCAGGTACATCAATGACCCAATCATCTGACGATACATCGTAGCATCAACTGACTCTGATGAAGCATCACTAAATAGCTTCAGGTTCGATGCCATGGGTGTGGCCATAGCTTTGCAGTCCATCATCCCAAACCTCTTCAGGATCTCTATTGTATACTTCCCTTGTCCAAGGAAGATTCCATCTGTACTCTGCCACACCTCCATACCTAGAAAGTAATGCATCATCCCCAAGTCCTTCATTTCGAACTCAGCAGCAAGCTTTCTCTTCATATCAGCAATCAACCCATCTGTACCTGTCACAAATAGATCATCTACATACAGTAGGAGTATCACTGGGTTGCCATCTTCAACCTTGTAGTAAAGGTTGGAATCTGCTTTACTCTTGGTAAAGTCCAAACTGGATAGAAAGCTGTCAATTTTGTCTTACCGGGTCCTGGGTGCCTGTTTCAAACCATACAGGGCTTTCTTTAATCTGCATACATGAGACTCTCTGTCATGTGTCTCAAAACCGAGTGGTTGTTCTACATACACTTCCTCTTCCACTACACCATTCAAGAAGGCAGTCTTGACATCCATCTGGTGTATCTTCCATTTCATCACTGCAGCCAGAGCGTGTACTGATCTAATGGAAGTGTATCTGGCTACAGGTGCAAAGGTCTCTTCATAGTCTACTCCCTCTTTCTGAGAGAATCCTTGAGCTACAAATCTTGCCTTATACTTTTCAATGCTACCATCTGCAGCATGCTTAATCTTGTAGATCCATTTGGAAGTTACAACTGACTTCCCTTCTGCTCTTGGGACAACATCCCAAACATCATTCTTCATGATCGATTGATATTCTTCGATCATAGCATCCTTCCATTCTTTCTGTTCTGCCACTTCTACATAACTGGAAGGTTCTTTATCAATAAAATCACATAGTAAAGCTACATACCCAGAATTAGATCTGGTCCTCTTTCTTTCTCTGTGATTCTCTTCTGGAGCCCCGTATCTTTCCGCACCTGAGATAAGTTCACGTACCCAAGCAGGTTTCCTCTTATGAGGATTCTTCTCCAGAGGTGGATCTACAGGTCTTTGTGGTTCCTTGAACTCTCGATCTTCTTCTTGAGCTTCTTCGTCCATGATTGTATCATGGATCCTGGGTACTTTTGCTTCTGCTTCTTCAGGTTCTTCAGCAGGTTTCTTTCTGGATTTGTTGTAAGTTGTACCTTCATCAAATGTCACATCCCTGCTGATGTCAATCTTCTTGTATCCTGGAAAATAGATTATGTAAGCCTTCGAGCTTTCAGAGTATCCCACAAATATGCCCTTCTTTCCTGAAGGATCCAATTTTGTTCTCTTCTCTTTTGGAATGTGTATGTACACGGGACAGCCGAATATTCTGAGATAGCTGACTTCTAGTTTCTTGCCGGAGAAGACTTCTTCAGGAGTCTTGTTCTCGAGTACTCTTTGTGGAGTACGGTTTTGTACATACACTGCTGTTCTGGCAACTTCCGCCCAAAGATGAATAGGAAGGTCTTGATCATGAAGCATTGCTCTTCCAGCTTCCATGATAGTTCTATTCTTTCGTTCTGCAATCCCATTCTATTGTGGATTATAAGGAGTGGACAACTCCCTCTTAATCCCTGATTCTTTACATAGCTCTTTGAATTCATTCGAAGTGAATTCTCCACCATTATTTGATCGAATGGTCTTGATCTTCTTTTCAGTATGGTTTTCGATCAAGGCTTTGAATTCCTTGAATTTGTTGAATACTTCATCTTTGTTCTTCATAAAGTAAATCCATGTCTTTCTAGAAAAATCATCAATAAAAGAAACATAGTATGCATACCCGCTTAGTGAGTTTGATGACATAGGTCCGCATACATCAGAGTGGATGATTTCTAGAATGCTTTTGGCTTTGCTTTCGCTGCTGGGAAATGTCTTCTTTGTATTCTTTCCTTTCCCACAACCTTTGCAGACACCATCATGTTTGGCTTGAAATTCTGGAAGACCTTCAACAGCTTTGCTTGCAATAGGTAGTGCTCTGTAATGCACATGTGCAAGCCTTCTATGCCAAAGCTCATTTGGTTCTACTGTATCATGGATCAATGCTTGTTCTAGATGACCCTTCAATTTGTACAAGCCTCCTTCTTGTTCTCCAATTACTACCGCATCATCGATGGTCTTTCCTTTTAGCCACATGATGACTTGACCATCTATGAATGCAACCCGCATTCCTTTTGCATCCAATGCTAAAATGGATAGAAGGTTCTTCTTGAGTCCTGGAACAAACAGTACTTCTTTCATTGTTAGAGACTTACCAAATTCTAGCTTGTATGAAGATTCCCCACTACCTTTTATTGGATATTGGTAGTAATCTCCTAGTTTCACCTTGTGAGGTGATTCATGTTCTGACAGTCTTACAAAATATTCCTTGAATCCCATCATATGTTTGGAAGCCCCACTGTCTATAAGCCAATCATCACTACCATGAGTAATGTTACCTGTGAGAGCGGGGATTAGAACATATTCATCCTCGCTTGAAGAATCTTCACTTTCATATCTGGATCTCTTCTTAGATGGTTCATCATCCTTTGCAACATGAGCATGGTGTCTTCTTTTGTTGCTCTTCTTCTTGTGAGATTGGTTCTTGCTCTTAGGACAATCTTTTGCAAAGTGTCCTATCTCATCACATGTATAACATCTTAATCTAGATAGATCCCTTTTAGGTTGAGAGCTCTTACCTTTGGAGTAATGATGTTTTCTTCTTTCCTTCTTGGAGTGAACTGTGAGGGCTTGATCTTCACTACCCATCTTTTCTTCTCGAGCTGCTATCCGAGCTTCTTATTAAGAGCATTCTTCCCATAGTCTGTTGAATTTGACTAACTTCTTCGTAGCACAGATTCCTTGGATGAAAGCATCCCATGACCTAAGAAGGCCATTCAAAGTAGTCATCACAATCTCTACATTTTCCACTTCTTCATCAACAGCTTCTAGTTGTTCCTTGATCTGAGAAACCCTTGTGAGGTATGGCTGGATAGTTTCTGCATTCTGAATCTTCACATTCTTTAGTTGGTTCCTCAGGGTCATCTTCCGATTGATGTTCTTTCCTTCAAACAATTTGGTTAGGGCATCAAACATAGCTTTAGGTGTCTTGAGAGAGGACACCTGTGGAATAAGGTGATCCTTGATAGAATCAGCAATGATCATCTTTGCCATAACCATCTTCTTCTTATGTAAGGCTTTTGCCTCATCTCCCTCTGGAACTGGAACCTCCTCATGAATGTAGGAGTCTAATTCATTCTCTTCCAGGACCAGGGAGATCCTATACTTCCAAGCTCGGAAGTTATCAGCTCCCTCAAGCTTTTCATCAAGCTTGGTATGATGAGACATCTTTAAATGAGAACCTCAAATAGAAATACAAAGATTTTAGATCTTACCAGGTTCAAGATGTCGGATCTGAAACTTGAGCTGAAATCCTGCAGAGCTGGTTCAGGAGCAAATTAGGGTTTTGCTTTTCCGGAGTTCTATCCACCCAAATGCCTTGAAATTTGTCCCTAACTTCGATTTTGGGGAGGAGATCAATCCAGGCATGGGCTCACTGAAAAATTCCTCTTCTGTAAAAAGCCCTAATTTCTGACCCCAGTGACAGGTCCAAAACTGAAAAACCTCAGAATTAGATTTTGTTTCGACAGAAAGATGCGCCCCAAGGAGGAGAGTTGTTCCACCTTACTTTTGCTGAAAATATGTGGAGGAAGGTCCACAAACTAGGAAGCCCTAGTTCCCGCAGCTGCACAGTGTCTTCTTCCCAAGTTAGCTCTGATACCATGTTAGTTTTTCAACATTAAGCTAGCATTATGTTAGGATCTTTACTGAGAGAATAACAAGTACAGCAATATAACATAAGCACATCACAAGAGACAAGAGACACAAAGAGTTTTTTCTCGGGGAAACCATAAAGGAGAAAACCCCTCAACTTCCTCAGAGATAGAATCAGCACCAAAACAGTAAAAGCCCCAAAGCAGTAGTCTTCTTCTTCTATCTAGTCCCAATATTTCCTTCCTCACTAATGTGCCACACTTGAGTGAGTGAATGATGTGTGTTACAAGTGATAAATAGAGAGGCTCTCACTCTCTATTTATCTTCTTCCGTTCACTTGAAGTGCACTCAATCATGTCGGCCTAACTTAACAATTACTTACTAGAGCCTACATCTCTATGAGTGTATAATAACCCTAGTGCCCTGAAACTGTGGGGACTTTAACAATGACTTGACATGACTTGTTTACATTATTGATCCTCCCGATCGGAACATCGGGGCATGACAAAATGACTCAAATACATAATAGAAACATCCCGGAATAAACATCGGGTTACAATACATAAGATACATAGATGAATACATTCTGAAGTTACATATACATCAACACAATTGACATGATGCTCATGCAAATCGCTTGCCACACCTCCTTGAATTGACATGATGCTCACCTTCCACAACTTCTCTTTGAATCCTGGTAGTGCTTTGTTGGGGTTTGAATTTTGTAGAGTTTTGGTTTATTCAAAGTTTATTTGTTCATCATTCTCTGTATGTGAGAAAAAGAACAACATCCATAGCTACACCCCATTGCCCCTGATTTGAAGATGCCGCCATTTTATTATTAATTTGGGATTGAAAGGGATTTCAAGATCCTAGACTTGGCTTCCCTTTGAAGTGTTTGGAAGTATGATCAGTTCTTGTGCTTATGTTGCTACTGCAATTGAATTAGTTTTGTTGCATTTCGAGATGGCCATTGGTTTAAGGAAGGGGTTTCTAGTCGTTTTGGTGTCTTTGGATAGTTGCAGCTATACACGATGATTTTTTCCCAGTTGGGTAATGTTTTCTCTGCTTCTTGCTACATTGTTATTGGTTATGATTCATCATTCATGATTCTCTCTTTTTTCTAATCCATTTTCTTTTACGTTTGCAGGTTTTGCGTTTGACAATAATTGTTTGCTGGCGGTGGTGTTGAGGTGTTCTTACTCCATCAAGTTGGTGTCCTCGTTGGATTTTTGCTGGTAAGTCATGTTCACACCTCTTTGGAGTGAATTGAGAAGCTTTCATCTGGGTGGGACAATTCTCTCCGATCAAGTTATGAGAAGCATTCCTGCTCGTGAACTCCGCCTTAGAACACCTTACCATCAATCATGCAAACATAGAAGTACAATTGCACTCAACTACAAAAAGCGCATTCGACATGTATGGAAACTAAGAAAGGCCTTTGATAATTGTCAATCTTGTTCATTCATTGAGTTCTTCATTCCTAGTAGAGAGCAGAGAAGCTCACATTGATTCATTCTCTCCCTAGTTGTAATTTGATGGATAACGGGGGTGTTGGGTAAGGAGATGATTTTACTTAAACTCTTTCCTTTCCAGTTGCTTTAGGTGCCTTTGCCTTTCTTGTTGCACGTGTTGATCTTAAGTTACAATTACATTTTATAAAGAACCAACCGAATATATTGCCAACTTCAATACACTTTGGTTGTAACAATAAAGTACAATCTAGTTACCTTGTTCTACTATTCAAAATGAAAGTAAGATTATGTGGTCATTATAACTTCATTTGCAGGTTTAAGGAAAATGTAATTTCTAATGTTTTCAATATTTTTCTCATTCATATCATCCTCCATTCCTCCTCATTTGTATCAATATTTTATTGGACCACAACAATTAAGTTTGACCAAGTTTTGAGTAGTTTTATTCTTAATAGTTTAAGCATTTGGGATGATAGCTTAACATTTGTTGCAGTTATTTTAAGAATTTGGTTTAGTGGCCACGGTGAAGGTTATTTGTTTTAGCTATTTCAATGCAGTCTACACTTATGTTACACACTTTTTAAGTGTAAGTGGATGTATCTATATTTAAGATGTAACAAATTGGGTATTTGATCATGAAGAAGGGTGCTTAGCACATGTTTTGCATCTTTTCCAATTATCTTTGTTTCGACAAAACACTGAGAAATTGATTTGATGGCTAGGTAATGAAATCAATTGGATAGCTAAAAAAAATTGTGGCAAAGTAGTTTTATTTTCTATTACAATTTTGTGGAAAAAGTATCGTATTTATAGTTATTAGCAATAGTTAGTTATGAAGTTGATTTCTAGATGTGAGGTTGTACCATTATGTGATAAAAGTAATCAACCTAAGTTTACAATGCTCATTTCTTCTGCAGGTATGATTAGATAACAGGCAAAAAATAAAGTTTAAGTAGCTGGGTTTGATGACAGTATTGAATCAAACATCATGGATATTGTCACGGTAATTCAGATGATATTTATGGCACTGTGAATTCAGATATCATGATAGAGAACCTACTCAAACTATCGCTTGATCTCCAGAATTTAAAAGAGAGGGACGAAAGGGAAAAGTCTGGATCTGAGAAAAACATAAATGAGTATGGGGTCCTGGAGCAAAAAATCAGGTAGTTCCATATGGGAACTCCCAAGCTGAAAGAAGATTATAAGATCCCTCATAAAATGACGATTGGCGAATTGGGTCAAAGAATGAATTCAATGGAGCATGGTGCCACTTTCCAGACCATGGGAGATATTGATTTAGATTCAAAGGTTGATTCATAATTTATTAAAAAAGAATCTTCAGAAAGTACTGATGTTTTCCAGAAAAAAGAAAAAAAAATCATTAAGATTGAAGCAGAATTACAAGATCAGATCAGAAAAGGGTAGAAGTTTAAGAGGGAGATTAAGAATTTGCACAAAAAGTTAGTCAGCTTAGAAGAAGAGAACAAGGATCTAAAAAAAGAAGTACAAAGGCCTCTTGAGAATAATGATGGAGCCAAAAGATTAATCATTGACATGGAAAGTAATGGACGGGGTGGTGCTTCCACACTCGAAGCCCATAAACTGATATGTATATCATCATAGCAGCAAGAACAAAATCCTTTAGTGAGGAGACAGATAGAGAAGGTTAATATTTTTCCAATTTCAAACAAACCAAAATAAAACCAGAGAATTGTAGAAGCTTTACCTCTATAATCTAGTGAAGGGTGTGATCTCATGCTTGACTTTAAAACCCTGGTCACCTCTCTACCTTCAGGAACCGGTAGGTGTTCAACTTGGTGTAACACCTCGATTTTGACCCCGTTGCAATAATGTATATGATGTAAATATTTGTTGAAATATTGTAACTTCGAAGAATATTCTATATGTATCTTTTTGTGGTCCCCAATGATCCTATCGGGAGAACCACTTGTATTACATTGTACCCCGATGATTCTAATTGGAAGAACTAATAAGAGTCATGAGGTAGTCCCCTCTAATTGTAAAGGTGGGTCATTAGCACCCCAGTGTGGTTACTTGAGCCTACATGTGTAACTCGAGCCTACATGATTTAACTCAAGCCTACATGTCAAATGAGTTAACTTAAGTGAACGGAATAATATAAATAGAGGTGTAGTGCTCCTCATTTGTGACACACACTCTCACTTGTGTAGCGCATTAGTGGAGAAGAGAAGTAGCTAGAGAAGGAGGAGGATCAGGCTTTGATCTCCTTGCTGGTTTTATCTTTTACCTTTTTGGGGAATCTATATCGAGGAAGCTTTTGCTGGGTTTTTCCCTTTAGGGTTTTCCCAGGATAAATCTTTGTGTTCCTTTTTTATGGTTGTGCTTGTCTATCTTTCAGTGATCCTGTTTATATGCTTTTGCCATGAAAATGAAATGAAATACTGATGTCTTAGCTAAGCATATGAAAATTTAACATGGTATCAGAGCCACCCTGAAAAGAAGACATTGTGCAGCTACAGAATCTATGGCTTCTTACTTTTTGGTTCTCTCTCCACAATTGATCGGCAAAAGAAGGCTAGGCTGACTCTCCATTGAAGGGCGCAACTTTATGTTGAAGCGGAATTCGATTCCAAGCATTTTCAGTTTTCGGTGCCAAAAATTAGGGCTTCTTGTAGAAGAAGAATTTTTGAGTGAGCCCAGGATAGGAATGCTCTCCTCATCAAAATCGAAGTCTAGAGACCTGGATCAAGTTTTTTGGTTGGGTAAAACTCCGGGAAAGTCAAACCCTAGTTTGACCCCGAGCTAGAAAAACCCTAAATACTAAAACTGCTAAGTTTTGGTACATTCGCTATATCCCGATATTGGTGAAGGTTCAGGAGCTGAAAATTGCAGAGGCCAAAGATAAAATCCTGATGTACACTATGTCCAAAAGGAAGCCTCAGAATCACTATATTTGGGGATATATGATCCCTCCAAGTTAGGGTTCCAACCTCTTCCAGAATTCATCCCTAAACAGGACACCTGGGGAAAATTGCTATAGATTGGGATACAAAGGTCCAAATTGAATTCCTGAAGATGTTCCATAAATATCACGGACTATACTTTCTGTGGTCCAAATTTTAGAACCAGAAGATAAAACAGTGACACGTGGCAGTCCGTACAACTTCGTTGTTATGAACAGTCCTGTAACAGGTCACCATGGGAAAAGGATCATAAATTCCAATTGGTGAAACAAATTCTGATGAAGCCTATGGTGTTAGATCAGGGACATGTGAGGTTACCTTAGTGAGAAATTTGAGACACATAGGAGCAGTAATTTCGGAGATATCACAGAAACAGTGATAGGCATTTCTGCAGAAGAAATTGGAAAACTAGGGCTTCCTGTTCCGGGAGCTTCCCTCCACTGTTTTCAGAAAAGGAGTACATTAGACACCTCCATTTGAAGAGATCTATCTTTCTATCCAATCAGATCTTAAATATTCCAAGTTTTGAAAATTAGGATTTCTCTGACAAACCCTATATTAGCTAGCTCTGGAAGCAGGACGGACACCTCAAATCGGTAAGATCTAATCTTTTGTTATTTGCATTTGAGGTTCTCATTTCAAAGTGATCTATCACATCAGCTTGATGATAAGCTTGGTAAAGTTGACAACTTCCAAGCATGGAAGTATTTGATCTCTCTGAAGAAAATGAATTGGACACCTACATGAGTAGAGAGGTTCGAGTTCCATATGGAGATGAGGCTCAAAACCTTACACAAGAAGAACTTGATCAAGGCCAAGAATATCATTGTTGATTCAATCACGGATCAACTTGTACCACAAGTGTCTTCCCTAAAGACACCGAAGATGTTTGATTCCTTGATCAAGCTATTTGAAGATAAGAACTTAAATTAGAAGATGGCTTTGAGAAAACAGTTGAAGAATGTGAAGATCCAGAATGTAGAACAACTTGAAGCGGTAGAAGAAGAAGTGGTGATAGCCACCTTGAATGGCCTCCCAGGATCATGGGATTCATTCATGCAAAGAATGTATGCCAGAAGGAAGTAATTGCTTTCAGCTTGACTC
>LPNX010753036.1:548455-619003 GCA_001517045.1 Pseudotsuga menziesii
TCAGAGCTTGGTATGGAAGAATAGATAGTTTCTTGATGAGCATGGGCTTTTCCAAGAGTAAAGTCAATCCTAACCTTTCCTACAAGGTTGTAGAAGATTAACCTGTCATTCTATTACTATATGTGGATGACTTATTCTTGACAGGGAATGAGAAACAGATCATGGAAAGCAAGAAGAAACTAGCAGAAGAATTTGAGATGAAAGACCTTGGGTTAATGCATTATTTCCTAGGTCTGGAAGTATGGCAAAGTTCAGAAGGAATCTTTCTCAACCAGGGAAAGTATGCGGTACAGATATTGAAGAGATTCAATATGTTGAAATGCAAAGTCATGGCCACACCCATGGACTCCAACCTGAAGCTGTTAGCTGATGACTCATTAGAGTTAGTGGATGTGACTCACTACAGACAGATCATTGGGTCATTGATGTACTTAACAAATACCCGACCAGACATTTGTTTTGTTGTGAACACCTTAAGTCAATATCTTGTTCAACCAAGACGGGTTCACCTAGTAGCTGCAAAACATGTGATGAGATATCTGAAAGGGACTATAGACTTTGGTCTATACTATGATGGTAGCCATGAGTATAGATTGTATGGCTACACAGATGCAAATTGGGCTGGAAGTATCTTAGACAGGAAAAGCACATCAGGTAGATGCTTTTGTTTGAGTTCTACTATGAGTTCATGGTTTAGCAGGAAATAGTCCAGTGTTTCTCTTAGCACGGTTGAAGCAGAATACATAGCAAATTGCTCTACTAAGTTGTGAAGCCGTATGGCTTCAGAAGCTGATATCAGGTCTCTTTGACCTGAAGATGGATACTACAATGATTCTATGTGATAACCATCGTTGTGATGACAAAGAACCCTGTGTTCCAACGTAACACGTAGAAATCCGGTATTTCTACATACAAGATAAGATGCAGATGATGATACTGTAGATGCAGATGATGGTGATTCAGTATTTCTATACTGAATATAGAGATGATGATGTTTCAGTATTCCCATACTGAAGATATAGATGATGATGATTTCAGTATTCCCATACTGAAGATATAGATGATATTTCAGTATTTACATACTATAGATACAGATGATGGTGATTCAGTCTTTCTATACTGAATATAGAGATGACGATGTTTCAGTATTCCCATACTGAAGATATAGATGATGATGATTTCAGTATTCCCATACTGAAGATATAGATGATATTTTAGTATTTACATACTGTAGATACAAATGATGGTGATTCCGTATTTCTATACTGAATATAGAGATGACGATGTTTAAGTATTCCCATACTGTAGATATAGAGGATGATGCTTTCAGTATTCACATACTGGAGATATAGATGGTGATAGTTCAGTATTCACATACTGAAGATGTAGATGATGATGGTTTGGATGATGATGTACTGACGAAGCCTCTGCCTCGAGTAGAGTTCGAACACTTTCGAGACAAGCTTGGTGTTGTTTAGAAAGACCTTTCTTGAAAGGGGGAGTAGTGATGTTGCAATGGGATTGTATCATCCCTGGGCATTTTCCCTAAAGTGATCCGGAGACCTCGGTCCTCGAGAATGAAGAGGGATTGTATCATCCCAGGACATCTGTCCACAATAGATTCGGTGACCTTTGTCCTCGAGAACGTGGTGGGATTGTATCATCCCTGGGCGCTTACCCTAAAGTGATCCGGAGACCTTGGTCTTCGAGAATGAAGAGGGATTGTATCATCTTGGGACATCTGTCCATAATAGATCCGGTGACTTCGGTCCTCGAGAATGTGGTAGGATTCCGTCATCCTTGGACATAGTCCTAAAGTGATAGGGACTGATTCTCCCATAATCAATCCGGTGGCTTCGGTCCTCGAGAATGTGGTAGGATTGCATCATCCTTGGACATAGTCCTAAAGTGATAGGGACTGATTCTCCCGTAATCAATCTGGTGGCTTTGGTCTTCGAGAATGTGGTAGGATTGCATCATCCTTGGACATAGTCCTAAAGTGAGTGATAGGGACTGATTCTCCTGTAATCAATCCGGTGGCTTTGGTCCTCGAGAATGTGGTAGGATTGCATCATCCTTGTACATAGTCCTAAAGTGATAGGGACTGATTCTCCCGTAATCAATCCGGTGGCTTCGGTCCTCGAGAATGTGGTAGGATTGCATCGTCCTTGGACTTAGTCCTAAAGTGATAGGGACTGATTCTCCCGTAATCAATCCGGTAACTTCGGTTGTCGAGAATGTGGTGGGATTGTATCATCCCTAGACTTTAAGTCCAAAAGTGATCCAAAGACTTTTTTTCTTTGAGTTGTGGATTACAGGTTGTTGTTGATGATGATGATGTCGTACTAATCGAAAGATCAGAGTATGATGATGATGACGTACTGATCGAAAGATAAGAGTATGATGACGTACTGATCGAAAGATCAGAGAATGATGATGACGTACTAATCGAAAGATCAGAGTATGATGATGATGACATACTGATCGAAAGATCAGAGTATGATGATGATGTTTCTGATCGAAAGATCAGAATATGATGATGATGTTTCTGATCGAAAGATCAGAGTATGTTGATGATGTTTCTGATCGAAACATTAGAGTATGATGATGATGTTTCTGATCGAAATATCAGAATGTGATGATGATTATGATTGATAGATCAGAATATGATGATGATGATGTTACTGCTGATCGAAAGGTCAAAGTGTTGACGATGATATTGCTGATCGAAAGGTCAAGGTGCTGAAGATGTTGTTGCTGATCGAAAAAGTCAAAGTGCTGAAGATGTTGCTGATCGAAAGGTCCAAGTGCTGAAGATGTCGTTGCTGATTGAAAGATCAAAAGGCTAAAGATGTTGCTGATCAAAGCAGTCAAAGAATTAATGATGATGAAGACTGAAGATTGAAGATGAAGACTACATGATGTTGAAAATCTTCCAATGATTTATAGATGTGTTACCCTTCTGATGTTGATGATGTCCCCTATCTCTACTCTTGTTGTTGTTGATGTTGCTGTAGAATACCCTTCTCGTTAAGGGGGAGTGTTGAAATATTGTAACTTCGAAGAATATTCTATATGTATCTTTTTGTGGTCCCCAATGGTCCTACCGAGAGAACCACTTGTATTACATTGTACCCCGATGATCCTAATCGGAAGAACTAATAAGAGTCATGAGGTAGTCCCCTCTAATTGTAAAGGTGGGTCATTAGCCCCCCAGTGTGGTTACTTGAGCCTACATGTGTAACTCGAGCCTACATGATTTAACTCGAGCCTACATGTCAAATTAGTTAACTTAAGTGAATGGATGAATATAAATAGAGGTGTAGTACTTCTCATTTGTGACACACACACTCTCACTTATGTAGCGCATTAGTGGGGAAGAGAAGTCGCTGGAGAAGGAGGAGGATCAGGCTTTGATCTCCTTGCTGGTTTTATCTTTTACCTTTTTGGGGAATCTATATTGAGGAAGCTTTTGCTGGGTTTTTCACTTTAGGGTTTTCCCAGGATAAATCTTTGTGTTCCTTTTTTATGGTTGTGCTTGTCTATCTTTCAGTGATCCTGTTTATATGCTTTTGCCATGAAAATGAAATGAAATACTGATGTCTTAGCTAAGCATATGAAAATTTAACAATATTATATCGAATCATGACAAGGAGCTCAAGGCCAAGGCCCTGTCACTGATCGATGTTTGGTGTGTAGGCGATCATGGTGATGCCTATGGTTTCTGTGCTAAGTCAACTACATTTGTAAACATCATGTAAATATGCAAATTAATGAAAAGCCCACATCCAGCTATGTCAATGCAATGAATAATGAGATGGGGGCATGAATTTTCTAAGGATAAGGGGGTGGGAATGTTAACCCTGAGCCAGTTTGTGGAAAATCCATGTGTCATGGGGAGAACCCATCCGAACTGTCAACTAACCTCTTTCTTTTCTTCTCGTCCCAGCCATTTATTATGCCAGAAGGTGGTTGAGGTAGTTATTGCTTGGAAGGGGAAGAGTATGGGAAAATTCGAATTGGGAAGAGCACCCAGTCCTGGAATGTCATGTTTTACTTGCATAGACAAGAAAACACCAAAATTGTATGCCAGTGTTGACCCACGCGTTCACGTTTTGGATTTACTCTCACGATTTGAGAGCTGCGGGACGTTTTGGTTCAGGGGGAGTCATTCATTCATTCACCACCATCTTCGTTTCCTAGGAGAGTGACATTGTGGTGGCAGTAGAGCTCTACCTGTGTGTATCCTTCGCATTCTGTGAGTGTTTAGTGACATTGTGATAGCAACGAAGCTCTACCTGTGTATATCCTTTGCGTTCTGCAAGCGTTTTTCCCTTGGCAGGACTGTGATTGCTGCGTTGCAACGTTATCTTAAACTACAGAGTGTATGAGACTCTATTACTCGTGTTCTAGAGTAATCCTGTGTTGTAGAGTCTCCATGTAGTTGTTGTGTTGTGCACCCTGGTTCAGGTCTGAACTATGTACAAGAATTAGGAATGGGAGAGACGTAGAATGTGCTTGATAAACCCAGTTTGGAACCTCACGATAAGATAAGAGTGGCTGGTAAACCTGCTATGCACATCCTGAAGAGCACTAGAAGGGAAGGTGTAGCCCGAGGGATCGTGGAGCAGAGAAGGGGACACTTCCTTGTGTTGGGTGTGTAGGCAGCGGGGAAGCCAGGCCAGATAGGTCTTATGAAGGTGTTGTTAGCTCTATAGGTGAGCTCACTAGCTTAGCAGTTCTTCCTGCCCATTGCCTTAGAAGCCCGATAAACCCAACTAGAAAGATGGCTTGGCTGGTAGCTTGATAAACCCATATGTTGGCTTGGCTATGTCTTGTTGTGTTTGACCTTGTGAGTAACCTTTGGCTTGACAGTCTGATAAACCCAACTGCAAATGCTGGCTTGGCTAGTTAGCCTGATAAACCCAGCAGTAAGATGGCTTGACTGTGAACAGTTTGATAAACCCATATGTTGGCTTGATTGGTCCTTAAGGTGAAGGTTGGCTTGACTGTGAACCTCAACTGTGAGATGGCTTTGCTAAGTGGCCTGTGAAACCCATCTATTGGAATGTTTTACCCTGTATCCTGATAAACCCAACTGTGTTGGCTTGGCTGAGTGTTATTGCACCATGGCTATGTATGAGTCTGCTAGTGTTCCCTTATTCCTTGAGGAAATCATGCCCAGCTCGGGGGTGGCAGTGTCGCTGAGAGATTGATGAGCGCACTGGCCTATGTTGGGTGGAATGTTGCAAGGACATAGCTGGTTGTGGGACAAGTTCTGTTCAAGATAAGGGTTCTTGTCTACATAATTCTCTGTAACTGTATTTCTTACATTGTAATTGCTTGATGGAATGCGATGAACATGTTGATGTGTTGAGTGGATGCATTGTTCTTTTGGATAACTGCAATTATAGGCATTTATGTATGTTTTTCCCTCAATGCATTTTGAACTAAGTTCTAGGGTAGATTGGCCAGATTGGTAATGGCATGAATGATTAGATCGATCCAAGACTTCAGTAAAAAAGCTAAGTTTCCTGCTAGAAATCCTCCTTTGCACAAATTTGTAGGATTGCGGGATGCGGAATGTCATTTCACAGATTTCCCTTCCGCAACTTGCGGGATGCGGGATCGTAGTGTCACGATTTCCAATTCCCAATCCTGTAAGTCACAATTTCTGCATCATTGATCTTCACGGGATGGATGTCCGTCGTTGATCTGTTTCCGATGCGGGTTGCGGGAAGTGAGATTGCAATTTTCGTAACTTCCGACCCCTCAACTTGGGATTTTCGCACCGTTGCTTTTTGCGGGTGAATTCTGAGTTGTTGATTTGGTTCCAGCTGTGGGATCATTTACGATCATTGATTTACATCGCATTTTCTCTCCGCCGTCCAATCTCCTCTAAGATCCTTCCTTGCAGATCGTCGAACTGATCAATGGAAGACAGGAGGGAGTGTGACAGTGTTGGAAATGTCGAGATGTGGTCACGGCCATGCCCTGTGTTTCAATGAACGATAAAGGTACACGATGAAATTTTTAATTCCATGTGATAATGGGGTATGGGTACGTGACACTTGGGAACTGAAGCTCACGTCTAGGCCTTCTTATACTCTATTATAAGGAGAGGTACACCTCAACAAACCTAGAAAACTCGTCACAGGTTGCACAAGTTCAGACACCGAGAGAAAATTCTTCGAAAGGAAGGACTTCTTACCCTCAAAGAAACCATCTGTCCCACTTGATCACCATCAAATTTTTTTATCTTTGTGATCAACATTATTAACTTGTTTGAACAACTCCAACTGCACAGGAATGCAAAAATGGTCTTTGTAGGGGTCAGGAGTGACTTTGAAGCCATTTTTTTAGTGTATTTGTTGATTATTCTCAAAAAACAAATTTAACAAAATTATGTGCAAATAAGGAAATGAATGGATTTGACAGTGAATATTAATTGAATTTATGTTATATGAGAGATAGAAGTGTCCCATAGTTCAGAAAAATGTAATCAGTGAACTAATTCCATGTTCTCAATTCCATGCAGTACATTTGCCATTGATGAACAGTGTGGTGGCTACACGCAACAAATCTATTGGGAGAGAAATGATGGGTTTGAGTGTTGTAAAATATGATCTCTTAGATTTTCTTCATCCGTCTAAAATTGATGATGTGCAATAGGGAGTCCTTGAGCTTCTAAGTTCTCTACTTTTGCAGTAATATTTTCTCTTCATACAGTGGCCTTCATACTGATGGGATGGTTGATTGGCCATGGACTGTTATGCTTGCTTTCCTGCCTTTTTGTGTGGTATTTGTGCATATGTGCGAATACTAACAATGAGATACCTCTAACAATGGGATACCTCTATGTGTGGGCGTCTTGAAATTGTTTCTACTGCCATGAAATCTTCTCTCCTCTTTATATAATTTTTTTCAACTTTGTAAAAATTATTGTTACTGTATTTTTTATGTTAAATATATTGCTTAGCTGCTAGGACTCACAGGTATCTACTGTGTCCAATTCACTTAGGACTTCCACCCACTTTCGTCCGTTGAGGTGCGCAGCATCCACTGCCCACTTAGGTTAACTTTGTAGTTTTATTAGTACTACTACATGTCTTAGGGGTTTTTGAACCTGGGTCTGTATTCTGATTCAACCATAGTAACGAAAGATGGTCGTTTTTCTAACTAGTGCCTTTTTGTGACTGCACAAGAATGACCAAAATGTAGCCAAGTCAGTCAACATGTCCACTAATTAGACTGAGTAACAAACTAGAGTTAAAAGCAGTTTATATTTTTTGCTTGTTTTGATTTTTGGGAACGCTAAACATTCATATTTTGTCCAAACCGAACACCAAATGAGGAATAAATGCACTTGGAGTATTTGTCTTGTATCGAGTTTTGAGAATGCTAAAAGCATTTAGATTTTGTTGTAAAATTGAGTTTCATACTAAGAATTTTAAAAAATTTAGTGAAATTATTATTATTATAAATCTTTATATTTTAAAAATGATACAATTTACTTTTTTTGGTATCTATCTTATTTGTTTGGTTGACCGTATTGGAGGTACACCGTATTGAACACATTTGAAAGTTATGATTATGATGTTAACTTCTTTATTAAAAACAACTTTAATGACTTTATAACATTGTTATGTTACTAGATTTTTCATGAAATAGGGGGAATAAACTTTGTTCACAATATAGCTTGTTGGTTCATTTATGATTGCTATAAATTATAATATTAGTTAGAGATATGAAATCACTAGATTTTTTTTGAGGTATTTGATTTAAAATTGTAAAATTTTGGAACCAAGATTATCTACAGTTTGATTGCGTTTGTTGTTTACAGGTATAACGAGGAATATGATGGAGTTGTCTTGGCTTATTTTCACCTTAAAATATGCTATTAGATTGCGAAGATTATTAACGGACTTTCTCCCTATATGTCTTATAATCAAGTCATTGGATTGTCTACCCACAAGCTTTCCAATGTTACGTAAATGTATTATGATGTTTTCTAATGCATCTAGATACATGCTTCCTCCACCCGTTCCTGCACAAAAAAGAGATATTTTGCTACTGAATTCCCCATAGTGTGTTGTTAGTTATCACAATATGGTGTTTTTGAATCATTTAACATCCTGACCTAATAGGGATCTTTTCAGAGATATAGTCCTCTTAAAAGCAACTCAGTCTTACATGGAGCAGTTTTATTTGCATTCAATCTTAAATCTATCCTTGGGAACATTGGCACCTCGTGGCTCTTGTTAATTCATCTCTATGTAAATTTTTATTTTTGCAAAACATTACTAGCAAGAAAAATAAAATAAATTATTTTTTAATATATAGATTTATTCTATATTGGATTGGCCAAAACGGAATAACGTTAGCCTTGTGAAATGTATCCCCAACTTTGGCGGCGAGAGTGGCATAAGTTATATTTAAGGCGTTGAAAGGGGTGTCAAGAATAAGAACTTCGATCCGCAGGTGTTTAGGTTTAGGTGGCCGCACCCATTGGTGAGTTATATAATATACTTAGCAAGTTGTAAATGTATTGGTCCCAGTCTGTGTATTGTTGCCAGCCTGCTATAGTACAACTTGTAAAATGCAGGTTAATGATGATTATCCGTAAACGTCTTTTCACCATTGTGACAAGTACCCTACCCATTGTGACCCTTCGGAACCTTATAGCACTTACTTGTTGATGGTTCCTGATTCGGAATCGAAATGCCGACATTCAAAAAATGGCCACTGCGGATTCTCCGGAAAACTTTTCCATTAATCTACCTCACCACAGAAACTTACAAACTTTACCTGCTTCTAAACGAGCTAATAAAAGAGGTTGGGCTTTCTGTATGCATCATCTATTGTGTCAGAAATCGTCTTTATCTTTTATCTACAGTCCTTTCCACACAATGGGTTGCAAATTTGACATGGACAACCTTCGTCTAATCAATCATAACAATGGAACCCGTGTTGAAGGAGGACGACGACGAGATTAGATTTATGCCCTCCTCCAAGAGGGGTGAAGTATCGATCCCTCAAAGTCTATTCTCGTTAGACTGTCAATTTCTTTGTTTTCATAAAATAATCGGAAGTTGAAGCTGTGCATGATGCCAACTTCAGCGTTGAGGAATATCTCAAAATGTGAAGACAGAGAACCTAGCCTCTTTATTACTTTATATACTATAATTCCACTTGTATGATTGATGTGATTCGGTGGTGTAATTGATTTCGCTTGTTGTGTATTCCATTGGATTGATTGAATTTTTTTTTAGAGTAGATACACATCGTTAGATTGTTATATTCCATATATTTAACCTTTTTTTTGGTTTGTGATTAGATTGTATATTCTATTTATTTCACTTTTTGTTGAATGATTTTTTTTTGTGTCATTTGTTAAATGTTATTTATTTTTTGTTTTGTAATATATTTTGAAATATATAATCTATAACTTAACTAATAGATAATATATAATTTAACTATTATATCAATGTAGGTGATACATATGAAATTAGTGGTTCATATAGATGGTCGAAATTTTTTATGGTTTTTAAAGTTGTAATTTTTTTTTTTATATTAAAGGGGATTAAAAAACAATTATTTAAATATTTGTTCGTTTTTTATGGTTGGTGTTTGTGTAGACTTTTTTCTCTAGGTGTTTGTGTAGACTTTTAACATGTTACGTGATATTTACTATAGTGTAACGCGTAGGAATTTTTATGTGTCAGTTCTGTTTGTATTTGATCATTGCCCTATGGTGAACGATGAGCAGGTTTGTGGGTCGAATGATGAGTTTTTGACAGTTGATCAAATTTATGTGTCAATTTTTGGACTCCAGGGGCGGCAAGAAGCGAGATCTAGGCCATTGTTTGGATATCCTGATAGTGTTATGTCACATCAATGATGACCCCATAGCAAAATTATGAAAGTGAGGAATGTTTAGTTACATTGATATCGTTATCATTATTCATCACTTAAAATGTTGGGTTATCCATCGCTATCAACAGAGTCATTATCTTTATCACATAGAAGCATGGTAGAAGCGAGGAATGTTGTAGATATTATGTGTCCACCTCATCATTATACATTTATTGGCATCCCACACATTGTCTTGACAATGCTTTATTTGGAATGATATGCCTACTTTTGTTTTTTTTATTTGGAGAGCTAATGCTTTTCATGCTTACTAGGTAGACTTGTAATGTCAATGTCACATGGAGATATGGATGCCACATAAGTCTACGTGCCTTTTGTGTTGTTTTAGATTCATTGTAAAGTAAAGTAAAGGTGTTGGCATTTCTTGGAGTTTTATGCTAGGTTAGGTGTATGTCTTTTGTGGTGTCTTTTTTGTGTAGCCAATTGTTCAACTATTGCATAAGCCTTGGTCTTAGCCTTACATCAAATCATGGCTTGAAGGGCTATATTGCATTTGCATGTTTTAATTTGTTGTAGTTATCTTATGAGTTTGGTTGAATGGTCAAAGTGAAGGTTGTTTGTTCTATCTATTTCAATGAATTCATTTGTGTGTATACACATATGTTACACCATTCTCAAAGTCGAAGTGGATATATCCATATTTAAGATGTAACAAATCGGGTCTTTGATCATGAAGAAGCATGCTTAGCACATGTTTCAAGCATTTTTTCCAACTATCTTTATTCCCACAAAACATTGAGAAATCGGTTGGATGCCTAAGTAATGAAATTGATTTGTTGACTAAGTAATTTTGTGGAAAAATAATTTTCTTTTCTATTACAATTTTGTGGCAAAAGTATCATATTTCTATAGCTTCTATCTTATAGCAATAGCAATAGTTGTTAACAATTGCGGTGACACTGCCACCTCGTGGCTCTTGTTTAACTTTATGATTATGTGTTTTATTTTCATTATTATTAATAAAGCATATTATATTTATTAAGTTAATTGTAGTGAGAATCCACTTGGAGTTTGGAGTTGAGAGAGTATGAGAGGGTTTCACGATGATTAGGGTTTTCATCTTCATGGTGAAAATGGCAGTACTTTGGATATCCTTCTAGTGTTGATGGGAAGGTATGGGGCCATATAGCGGGGGTGTTCTTTGGGAGCGTTAACACCTAATTTATGTGTTCAAAGATTCAAAATGAAATGTCAAATGATCATAGGTGTTAGTGCTAAGGGGTATATAATGGAGTTTGAAAATACATTTTTCCTTAAGAAATGGAGGCCATATGACCTTCTGTTATGACCAAGAGCAGAGGTGAAAATGGCTAAAGAATTAAGGAATGTGGAGGATACGCGCGAAGGCATGGGACCCAGACATTAAACCAAAACCGAAAGGTAAGCGCGTGAAATGGAATGGAAGGGAAGGATTAAAGGGAGGTTTGATCAATGGTTTCTACATGTTCCAAGCCCGAAGTTGTGAGAAGGATAAGTAGATGGAGTGGTAGCGGATTATAAACCGCTTTCCATGTGGCGTTTTGTGGTGAAGTCCATTGGGGAAAGTGGTGAAAAAAAACAACTTGCCAAAGGTTTTGAAATTGTGTTATTCATTGTATAAAGGTGTGATTGGAAAGGTAAAAAGTTACTTTTTGTCTTTACATTGTAAAAGAGTGGGGACATCAACAGCGGACCAGCTTTCATCTTCGGTTAGGATTCAAAGGTCAATTGTTGGATTTTCTTCTCTTTACCAAGTAGCTTTGAAACTCAAAACCTTGTTGGGTCTTTTGTCATGGAAAAAGGTCAGGGTTATATGTTACTGTGTAAGGTCCTGGATGTGAAAGCGGAAATCATAGTTGACAGAGAAGGGAACATCTTCGACCCAATTCTATCTATGGGCAGTGTTTCTCAGTCCAAAGAACGCATATGGGAACTTAATTCACAGGGAAAATATGTCTTGAATGTTCACAGTTCCTTCTTGTATTATTTTTCCATCGAATAGGCCTTACATTTCCCAGAATTTGTGGAATGGTGTGTTAATAATTACTCGCCTACTGAAAGGGAAATTATGAACAATGGTACACCTAAAATTATTTGTCAGGTTAATACAAGAGTTGTTCGTGAAGTCTTGAGTCTACATGAGAATTTTCCTAGAAACCCTGAATCTTTTAGTGAAGAAGCTCTGGTTCAATTGTAGAGAGAATGTAAACCTGAAGGTAGAAATGCCTTCTTGACAGGAGTTTTGAAAACTTATCAGTCATTGGAAAACCTTTCCTTACCCTTAAGTGTTGATATTTTCTATGCTGAAGTTCAATTAGTCTTGTCTTTGTTGAGTCAAATATTGGGTTATGATGATGATATGTGTATAACTGAAGTCATCTTAGGTTTTCTGTTAAGACTAAGTTCACCTGAGTCTGAGTCAAATCCAATTTGATGTCTTGGCTTGGATGAGTTCTTAGCTAATGCAATTCATTCTCGGTTGATGGAATTTCCTAAGTTAAGGTATTTCAAATATGAGTCATATTTGCTTAACATGCTTCTATGCTCCAATGTATCCAAGCTACATTTCCTTGGCACAATCTTTTCTCCTGGTCTTCCCAAGCAAATCAATATGCAATATGTTTGAGTTTATCAACATAATCATGGAAGAGGTATACAACAAAAAAAATTGATGTTAAGTTGCCCAGAGTTCTCGAAGATATGAAAAATGCATTACAACCTTCACCAGAAAGTCGGACAAGTGATTGTTTTTGTATAAATATTTCATTGTTGTTCGTGTATATGGCTTCACTGGGGCACCATACAAGCTACCAACTTTTTTAACACCAAGAATTTTTGCCCTAGAATTCATCAGGCAAAGATTACTTTCAGAGGAGGAACACTTTGGTGCTTTCAAAAAATCTTCAGAGGTGAAATTTCCTCTGAAAATTGGTCCATTTATCTTCAAGAATAAAGCATCATATATGTAGTTAAAAGATTATTAGCGGTTATGTATTTTCAGAAAATGGAGAGATTGAATTACGATCCACATCAAATAATTTATGAAAGGAGACAACATAATAAGAATAAAGCTTTTGAACACCAAGCGATAGAAGGTATGGATAAAATTGCTAATTTGTTAAGCTTTGGGCATGGCCATGAAGAAATGTTATAAATTGATGTGGAAAAAAGAGATAACTTAGCCACAATGATTCCAACACCTGCCAGTTCTAGTTCAATTAATAAAGGATTATTTCAAAAATTGATAGTATGGAGGTTGATTAGGAAAATTCAAACAAAATAATCAAAATACAATCCCAAGTGGAAATAATTATGCAGGATTATCAAAATTTGAGTGATTCGGGAAAGAGTGGTCTTTTACAGCAAAAACTTGTACAAAGGCAACATTATTCTTTTGAAAGTAAGGAGAGCATAGAGTCAGATTCCATATATAAATTGAAGTTTGATTTTGTTTCAAGCTATGCAGAGAAGAAGAAACAGTCTTTGGATGAAACACATAATATGTTTCGTCAGGTGAGACGGGTGACAGAACAACAAACCTCGTTAATTTCCACCAAGGATTTAGAGAGGAACACCTTGAAGTTTGTAGTTGTGAGTGATGAAAGTGCATCAGAAATGGAAGTCAAATTGGACAAGATCAATGTTCCCGATAAGATTCATCTTCATCATCAAACGGGAGATGTGTTGTACTATGGTCTATTACAATCTACTTTGAAGATTATGAAGTTACAGTTAGTTATAGAAAAGTTGGAAACTCAACTTATGCAAGAGAAGGTTGAGAATAAGGCAAATTTAGTTCAAATTAAAAAGTTGCAAACATATCTAATAGTTTCAGGAACCGAGCCAAATAATGTTCAGTTAACTAAGAAGCTTATTGAATAAAAAGAAAATACCATTCAAACACTCTAGAAGAAACTCAAAGTCTCAGGAGCACAACATGTTTAGTCTTATGAATTAACTGTGTTACAACAAGAAAAGGAGAAAATTCACAAAGAAATGATGGATTATAAAGAAAAAAACTTGAAACTAAAAAAATATATATTTCGGAGATAGAAATATTAGGATTATTGTCACAGATTTCAATATTGAATACAAATCGAAGAGAAGAAGAAGAAGTATTAGAGAAATTGATTAATCAACCTCTAATTCACAATGAAGAACAAATGAATGAATCCCCTCCTAAGGAGCTATCAGTTGTTATGTCACAGATCAATTTAAGATAATGGGGGATTAAAAAGTTAAAGGAAGAAAATCATAGGCTCAAACAGGAATTGGCCCAAAGTACTGAAGAGAGGAATTAAATTTTAAATGAAATGAAGCAATTACAGAAGAAAATCAGTGAGTTTAAGGAAAAAAGTAATAGGTAAAGTACCATTGCAGGGAGCTAAACATCTCATATGGGATGCATTGTCAGTGGAAGTTACAAAGTTCAAATCTTATTTGAATTATGTTAATGACAAAAGTTTAATAGTAGATATGGCCTTCCAAAGATGTAAGGTGGGTAATGAAACTCTGGATAAGAAGCCCTTAGATACAACACAGAATGCTATTGATTTTTTAAACACTTTGACTTATGAAGAAATGCAGGAGATGTGGATTAGAGATCGAATTGTTATTATTTTGTGGCCTAGAATATTTATTGGCAAACATAATCATGTGAAAAGGTGTAGGAAAAAGCAAATCAAATTCTCCTTCAAATCAAAGATTTCAAAGGGGTATTTCAAAAACTCTTTGTTGATGGTCTCCCTTCTTTTTGGGACAATGATGGAAGGTTATTTTCTCAAGAACAATATCATAATTTGCTAGTACACAATCGCATGGATCACTCAAAATTCGAGGATTTAACTAAAGGATTGTATGGGAAGGTTATCATCGAAAAGTTAACAGATGATTTTGAAATAGTTGATTAGTTCTTAATTACTCAAAGAAATTTGCCACCTGTATCTTATGCCTCGTATGTGGAATTGGAAGTATTGATAAAGGAGATGATGGAATTTGACATCCCGAACCAAGAACAATGGAAAGCTATGGAAAAGTTTGGAAAGACTAAATATAGACTACATCAATGATGGGTAGATGTCGCAGTTCGTGTATCTCATCTGATAGCCATGTGGATTTTTAAATTCGTTATTTAAACAAAGCATGCAATCACTGTTCCTAGAAATTAGGGAATTAGTTACAAGAATTTTGTTGTAATATATAGTTTGTTAATTTGATGATGAAGTAACTATTTTTTGTATATATTCAACATTTTATGATGTATTTTTTGTATATATTCAACATTTTTTGAGTGACACTGAACCAGTGCATACATCATCCAAACTCTTGACATCCATGACAGTATGGATCGTAAGGTACAAAAACAAGTAATTCGCCATAAATTCTACAATACCCGCCCTCTAGAACGACCATGATATGAACTACCGAGGTTCAAATAGTGGAGACAGACTTGGCTCGTTGTAATCCTTGTCTCTCGCCTGTGCGAGAGTAGAAGTAGTTGCCTTCAAGAATACTTGTTCACCCCAAGCTTAACATCTTCTTCTTTTCCTTCCATTTCTGCTATATAAAAATAGACTATCTATCAATTTAGTTATGCAGAATGCGAATTAGCTTTTAGCTTAGCAATCATTATTTTTTTCTTGAAGCTTGCAAAATTATTAGGAGAAAAAAGATGATCAAGCTTGAGATGGATGGTGTTTTGAAGCTTGCAACATTATTATGAGATAAAATATGATCAAGCTTGGGATAGATGGTGTTTTCATAATCGCATAGTTTTCTTTTGCCTTTGATATTTCATCACTCTAGGAATTTAGACACTTTACTTTCAATTCCGATTTTAGCTTTTCATCAGAAGAGGTGGTGTTTTCATAATAGCATACTTTTCTTTTTCCTTTGATATTTCATCACTCTAGGAATTTAGACACTTTACTTTCAATTTTGATTTTAGGCTTTCGTCATAAGAGAGGGTTACATCATTTTGGATGTTTATGAGTTTTAACCATTTATCAAAGTCCTTTTTCCAACCTTTTTTAAGCTGAAGATTGGTTAGGTATGATTGCGTGGAAATGATGGGAAACTTGTCTTGGTCAATTTTTTTATAGCTTGTGCTTCTATAGAGCATATCACTTTAGGAGAGCTCTGTGGAACCCTGTCCATCATTAAGTGGTTTCTTGGATTGATCGAATGGTTGTATTGAATCTTGAACTATTTTTTCGATGCTAATGTGGTATCTATGATTTTCTTTGCTTTGGATAGGCAATTTTAATTGATTCATACTAGTTCCCCTCTATAAAGAAACCAAAAAATGCTTCATTTTATATGCATTTTCTATGCCATCTAAGGTTTATATGGTACATGGTCTCCTTTCCTTCAATTCATTATCTGTATTTTATTGAAAGAGGAATGATCGCACTCGAATGGAGAACTTTGTGACCATAAGTCATGTTTTAAGGAACTGGAAAAATGTTCCTCATGTACGGTTTTGAAAACCCTTGAAGAAGTTCAAATCACCATTATTAGCTCTAAATATTGACATGAGTAGATGAAACTGCATCTAAAGAAACTGATTTGGGTTTTAGAGTTCATTTAGTTCCAAAGGAATGCCTTCTTTAGTTGCATAAGGGTTTTACCAATAAATTTTTTAATCACGGGTTAACATGTGAAGGAGTGGTGAGCCAGATATTGGATTGTGAATAGTTGTTTGTGGTATGACCACCAATGTACTAAATGTCTCCATCACTCTAGTTGAGGGATCTATCAAGTTCTTATTTGATTTGCTCATTGAATAACATCTGATTAAGAATCATTAAAACAAAATAACTATTAGCATGAATAACCATTAACGGTTATGGGAGGTTTGAAGTTAATGGTGAAGTACAGAAGGCCATGTTATAGAGATTACAATTATTGTTTAACACCATGGAGGATAAGGAAAGGAGCAAAGTCCTATGTCCATGTTTCACACGTATCAAGAGCTCATGGATATTTGGGGTATGTCAAAACTAGCATCTAAAATTATGTTAGCAAATCCTCTATAGGAGAATCATATTATGGTACAAGCATGTGGCAGCATGGTCATGGAGACAAGGGTGGTTATTAGGACATACTGTGTACCTAAGGTGAATGACAAGGGGAATTTACCAGAGAAAAACGGACGCAACTCTGTAGAGGTGGGTTTTATAGATCCTAAGGAACTAAGAAGAACCATAATGGAGGAATTTTTAGGTCAAGAATATGGCCTAACTATGAAAGCAACCAAATTTGATCTAGGTGGGCAGTGGTGGCCACCCACATATTCGACTAGCTCAAAACAAAGTTTTCCATCTTGGCAGTTTTTTTACGATTTTTTGGGTCCTGATCTTCCGGGGTTGTTTTGAGGCCATAAATGACATTTTTTGGCATGATAGTTCCCATACAATAATTAAAGGAATGGTATGGGCCATTTGGAATGTGTACTTCTAGGCCAAACCTTATCGATGGGCCACCAAGTTACACCCCGAGAAGTTGGCATATCAACTAACCATAATGGGGCCCATAAACCTTTTAGTGTTTCATCTTTGGGGGTTAGGGTTTGTATGCTTAGGATTTTCTCATTCATGCTTTATGTTAAATGGTCCTTTTGGCCTCATTGTAACTCAACTTCTTATGGATGAGCTTAGCCACCACATCTCTTCTTAGAGATCAACTACCAACATTCTAGCTATTTTGTATTCTGCATTTTCTAGTATGTTCTATTTCATTAAGTTATAGAGTTTGATTTTATTGCATCACTATGTTTTTTGAAATATATATCTATGTACTCTATTCTATACACATTCTTTCATTTTGTTCTCACATAAACTGGGATCAACGGTATCATAGCGATTTGCTCTTTACTTGTTTCTATATTCATGTCCCCAATGAGGTCAGGGTATATAGAGTCGGGACTCGAGCTACCTGAGCCTATGAAAGACCATCCTTGTAAACACCGATGATCGCCCATGATGGAATAAAAGTGAGTTGAGGGAGCAAGAGATCCTATTAAGATGTTTCTCGAGGAAGCCCTTGTGCGATAAAGAGAACGCAATGAAAGAATTTGTAAAGAACACAATACACACATATATATTGTAAAGAACAGACTGATACACTAAAATTAAACTCATAACTTAATGAAATAGAACAAACAATAAAATGCATAATACAAAACAACTAGAACGGTGGTAGCCGATTTCCGAGAAGAGATGTGGCGGCTATGCTCATCCCTAAGAAACTAAGTTACAATGAGGCTAAAGGGGCATTTTTTAACATAAAGCTTGAATGATAAAACCCTAAACATAAAAAACCCTGACTGTAGAAGATTAAATGTCAAAAGGTCTGTGGGCCCCATGGCGGTTAGTTCATACGTCACAATTTCGGGGGCATAACATTTGTATACAATCTCTAGTTGAGGCGTTTGGTATCATGTCGAAAAGGTTTGGCTGAGAAGTAGACATTTCAAACAATTCAAAAAATGGATTTGGTAATCGTCTAGGTGCTACTGTGCCAAAAAAGGTCATTTAAGGCCTTAAAACAACCCCAAATTATAAGGACATGAAAAGCCGTAAAAAATGTCAAGATCGAAAACTGTGTTTTGAGCCAGTGATCTAGGTGAGTGGATACTCTTAAGAGCATGAGACCTCCAGGTGGTCCCAACTCTATGGCATCAATCCAGACTTCTGTACAACCTATCATATGTTGGGAACAAGAAAGACCGTTGCCAACTTTTATCTGTGGGATGGACTGTTATTCCATATGGGTCATCTTTGTGTTCCTTCAAGCAAGTGTGGAAAATTGATTTGGGAAGTCCAGTATATTAGGATGGTCAAACACTTTGGCGTGGAGAAGATAGTAGCAGTACTCCATAAGTATTTCTATTGACTAAAACTTTGTCAGGATGTTAGCAAGTATCTAAGATCCTGCACTACAAGCTCCATTGCCAATCTAAGCATTAAAAAATAAGGACTATACACCCTTTGCCTACTCCCAATAGGCCACAGGAATCCATCTCAATGAAATATATGTCAGGTCTTCCTTAAACCAAGCATGGTAATGACTGTGCATTCGTGGTTGTTGATCATTCTCTGAGATAGCCATTCTAATGACTTGCAAGAAGAACATCACAACCCAAGCCACTACTAAGCTCTTCTTCGAGTGTGTGTGGTACATTTCAAAATTCCATAGACCATCATCTTATACCGGTACAACAAGTTCTTAAGTACATTTTGGTCGAGCCTTTGGTCATTACTGGACACCAAGCTCACAAAATCCACTACCTTCAACCCCCAAACTGATGGACAAACAAATGTCATCAACAAGATGAATGTGCACATCTACGCACGTACAAATCCAAGCATCCACATACATGGGATGAGAGCCTTCCTTACTTTCAACACAACTACAACAGAGCCCTCGATAGCTCAACCGACCACAACCCTTTTCAGGTGTGCCTAGGCTTTCAAACACTAGGCCCCATTGATGTAGCACTGCCGTATGCACCCACACAGGCGTAATCCTCCCATGCTCAATTAGAGGCTGACAAAGCCACTAAATTCATTTAATGGATTCAACACATCTTCCATCAATTCCATGATATTTTATAGAAATCTAATGTTAAGTACAAGCAACACCATGATCAACACAAGGTTCCAGACAAGTTTCATGTGGGATATAAGGTTTGGTTGCATTTGTAGAAAGAATGCCTTACATGACCCCATTGAAAGCTTCTTCCACTTCGCTACAAGCCTTATACCATCACCAAGGCTATGGGTGACAATGCATCTGAATTAAGTATTCCCCCCTTCCTTGTCTTGCACCCAATATTTAATGTGGACCTCCTTCAGCCATATTTCCCACCATTATTGGACACATTAGAGGTGGAAGAGTAACTGACATCTACAGATACCAACCCAACCTACATGGAACATGCCATCATTTATTGAATCATGGACACATAGGTTAAGTGCACTTACCAATAGAAGCTCCAACTTTACCAAGTTCTCAAAGCATGGCAACTCTTGCACCAAGGCAAGTGGCTCACAAAGCGTCAGTTCAATAACAATATCTCCATTTGATGGGGGCACTTAACGCAATTGAGACCATTGAATCCTAAGGGGAGAGGAATTTCCTAGGTGGGAATAGGTGGCCACCCACCTAGTCCATTAAGTTAAAACATTATTTTCCATCTTGGCATTTTTTGCGATTTTTCAAGTCTTGATCTTCCAGGGCCATTTCGAGGCCCTAAACGATGTAATTTTGGCACAAAAACACCTAAAATATCACCAAAGGAATTATTTGGGCCATTTGAAATGTGTACTTCTCATCCATACCTTTCCGACGGGCAACCAAGTGCCCCAAACAGAGATTGTATGCAAAATTTATGCCCCTGGGAAGTTGACATATCAACAAACCACAAGAGGGTCCACAAACTTTTTGGCATTCCATCTTCTAGGGTTAGGGTTTTTAATGTTTAGGGTTATCTCATTCATGCTTTATGATAATGGTCCTTTTGGACTCATTGTAACTCAACTTCTTACAGATAAGCATAGCCACCACATCTCTTCTCGGAGATTAGCTACCAGCATTCTAATTATGTTGTATTTTGCATTTTACTTTTTTTTTCATGAAGTTATAGAGTTTGAGTTGAATGTAGCATTGTGTTATTTGTAATATATATCTATGTACTCTATTCGATACATATTCTTTCATTTCATTCCCACACAAATCCGGATCAAAGGGTCAACATAAAGAGGCTCCATGGACTCAAAAAAGGAAGTGTATATGATCTTTGCCTAGATCTGTTCAAGATGGTTGTGGGTAAGGATGCGTAGATGTTTGAAGTCAAAGTTATATTGGTAAGGGTTGTGGTGGGGAGGTTTATGGGTAAAATAGTTGGGAGCGAGAGTTTAAAGGGATGGTTAGAAGAGAACAGAAGGCCTCTTCTAGACTACATGTATACCTTCCATGTTTTGGTCTACATATGGTTATTGTTCATTATGAAAGAAAAGGAGGATACCTTACTGGTGTTGGGAAAAAAATGGCAGCAGGGACCCTCTAGACTTTGCCTCAAACAATGGGAACCTAGATTTGACCCAATAATAGAACCAAACTACGCGCATAAGGTTTGGCTTATGTCACCAAGGTTCCCATTAGAATTGTGGCATGATAAAACCTTGGAAACAATGGAAAATACTATTGTGATATTTATTGCTTACAAAGTTGGGTGGTTGGAAAAATATGATAGGAGGATGTCTCACATTCTAGTTGAATTGGATTGATAGGGTGGGTTACTAGAGAATATGGAGATAGAGTGAGGGTCTCAATTTTTTTATCAAAAGATAAACTATTGGAAACTCCCCTTTCAATGTGGATTTTGGCACAAGGTTGGATACTTGAGGGTAGACTGTCCAACGACAAGAAATTTATTGAGTAGTCACAAAAATATTTTGGGTGAAAAAGTCTGCAATGAAGGAGAAGGAGAAACCTTCTCTAGATACAAGAAAACTTAAGGATGGGAGCAAAGGGACCTGCTTTGTTTCTTTAGAGGCCGATAGTCCCTTTCCCTCGATGTAGGCTTATCATACAATAGATCTAGAATCTCCAACTCTGAGATCGAACTCTCCAATTAAAGGTATGGATTCCTTAGTTCCCACAACATGTTTTCTTGAAGAGAAAGCCAGTCCCTTGCCTCCTTATGAAAAATAAGTGCCTTGTAATATTTAAAAAAAATACACTTGTATGGGGGATTATGCTTATATATCACTCCTTGAAAGGGATTATTATTGAGGTTGTTTCAGAAAAGGAAGCCCCTCTTCTAGCCTCTAAAGTAGGCCCCGGTGGGTTGGTTTCCTCTAGCTCACTTGGGATACTTTCTGGAGACAATAGACAAGATGCCTCACGTTCATCCCTAATCAAGAAAGTTCTAGAGGGTTTGCCAGATTAATTACCAAAGCCTTCATCAGAACATAAAGAGAAATCCTATAAGCCTACCTTAAAGTCACCTTATCTTTTGAGATCTAAAAAATATAGGGAGGAAATATCATAAGAATGGCCATGTCCTAAGCCAAGCAATATATTAGAGATGGGAAACAATTGACCATTTCTAGGGCCCTTAAAGTGGGAAATCCCAAAAATAGTTTAATAAATGATTATACTCACCTTCAATGCTCGAGAGGGTGGGGGTGCACACGAATAGTTAGCTGTCAAAATACACTCTTTTGTGTATAAGACTGGTGTAGTTATGTTACAATAAATGATGTGTTATAGAGATAAATCTTTAAAATCCCTCTCTTCTATTTTACAGGATTGGAATTTGTGTTCTTTAGATGTTTAAGGTTTGTTAGTTGGTTTAGTCACTAGCTCAAATTCTAAGTTTGATGTAATTACTTCCTCAATTCAAAACTCAAGTATTTTGGTGGGTTTGGTGTCAAAGGATTTGGGGAAAGATATTAGGTTGCTCAATGTGTACATGCCCTATGGGGCAAGAAGACCTTTTGGGACAATTCAGGAGACTAAAGTTTATTGTGTAAGGGATATGTCATTACAAGAGGGGATTTATACCTACTCTTAATCATAGAGAATTTTTTTCCAAGGAGATTGCTAGAAGGGATCCAATTGAATATTACCTTTCACCTATTTAAGACTTTCACCTAGTATATGTGGAACCTATCAAAATTGTTCCAAGATAGAAAAATGTAAAAACCTCCAAGGCTTGATCCTTGGAGGTTGCTACTTAATTGAAATAGACTATACCAAGGCTTAAGTTTCAGATTTCAATGAATTATGGTGATGATTAGACTAAATAACCTTGCATTTTTAAGTTTAAACCGCAAGATAAAATTAAGAATTTACACTAGAAATTATAGTTTTAATTTCTAAGAGTTTCATGCATAACATAGAAAATTTCATTATTTCAACTACTGTAATCTTCATGAATTAATAAACATATTTAGCTATTGACTAACTTATTTTAAATTTTAAACTTTGCCTATTTTTAAAACAAAAGTAAATAAGAAAAATACCTCTTTCCAACCGCTAAATTATCAAGAATAATACCTCCATTGCTTAACAATTTGCAGTTGAAGTAACATATCATGGAATTGATTGAAGCTACTTACCCAAAGTGAAACCCCATTTTTCCTCCCAACTAACTAGGGGCTTAGCCGACTCCCTAGCCCTAGGAAGCCATCCAAATGGCTACCTAAACCTCTGTGCCCTAAATCCCATAGAACAAAACAATGATACCCATTAAAAAATGTTCTTCCAAAAATTCTAAATCTCAACATTTCCAAGCTTCTCCATAAAAATCCATTTCCCCCTCCAAAAAAAATACCCTCTACCTAAAAATACTTTGGTTCTTCTCCTATCTTCCTTCTTGAATTATCTTCCCCCAAACTTCCCTTTTTTCCATTGCCTCTTATTATGAATTTATATATGTTAAAATAATTAAAACATCCAAAGTCAAATATCTTACCACCTTTCTTTATCTTATTATATAAAAGCAAGTTTATAACATGTTTATTTGCTTGTTTTCACGTCAACCCATTCTAAAATAAATTGTCACATCATATCTTCTATTTATGGCAATCCTATATACATATGACATCCTATCTTTATCACTGTCCTCCTTTATAAAATTTACAAAGATATTTCCTATATACTATATCATATTATATTGAGTGTATGTCTATATATATAACTATAACATATCATTAGCTCAATGAATACATTTAATTCTTAGATATATTAAATCAACCAACAAATATTACAATACATACACAATTATAATATGTCAACAACCTATGCAATTTTTTTTAATATATTAAATTAATCAACTAATACACACACTTTCTAAAATTAACAATTCATTAACCCATTTGAAATATATAACACTTCAACAATCGTTTGAATTTCAACATAAACAATAATTCAACAAATCATCACCTAAATTATTCTACTAACACATTGATCAACCAACCAATCATAATAATGTACTCACGAATCGGCGTATAGGTGGCTAGCGCACACATCTTAAGCGTGGGTACTAATAATCAACATTTATTGTCCGTAATGCATCATTATTATATGCTTGCAAATAACATACAACACAACACCTTAATCAACAGATCGCTCATCATGTATACAAGAGTGATAAAACTGCGTCATTATTATATGCTTGAAAACAACATACAACAAAACAACTTAATCAATGCATCATAATCATTCGTACTCATTTATACAAGAGCAATAATTCCGAATTAAACAAACCTAATGAAGCAATGAAGCATATAATCATATGGCTTAAAACAATATAGAACACAATCCAATCCATCATTGGTCCCATCCATCTTGACAAGTACTTAACATAACCTAATCACCACTACTTCCATCACTTGACCTCACCCATCCTCTACTGCAATATCCTATGGCGTCAACTATACCAACTTAAGCATAACCTATAAGTGGAAGTGTCAATTACATCGACCAAACTTTCCCAATAGGCACCCACTAGTCATCATCATACATCTAAGGGATCATGTTTAGCGCAACCCTCCCACGAGTCCATGTTCCAGGGGATAAATGGTGGGAAATGCATCCACCCCCCTTATAGTACTAGGGTCAACACCCTACATCAACTATACTATTCCATCTCTATTCTAAGGGGTCTCATCATTGTATAGCAACCACTTTGGGTAAGTTATGGTTCCTCTCAAAACTCACACTCACCCACAAGCCATAGAATATTGGAATTCACCATTAAATCACATGAAAAGTGATATCACAAATTATATCAGTGTAATTACAACATATAATACACAAATATCTCATAGTTTATCCATTTGTATGTTAGCTCAATAACCACATACGTTTCTCATGCATAAATATATCTAAGTATTTCAAGTGATAAGATATTTCACAAACCGATATTGAAATAACCATGTATGTTCTTTCACATCACATTACCTTTGTTCTATATTCAATGTATAGTTTTAAACTAGTATTGAGGTACCTACTTCCACATCCAATATGCATAATCAATAACATATGTAATCATCACTATTGTGAAGATAAATGATAATTTCCACTTATGGTTCATACACAAGAAGGTCCATCTCTTCACATAACCAAACTCATTTTTTAATGAGAATTTGAAAATTAAATATGTGGTTGAAACAATAGGATGTTCAAATAATTTAGCAATCCCTCTCCACTTGATACACTCTATCAAAATCCCTCAAGCCCTCTAAAATTTAACAATGCTTGGTTGTCAGAAGAAGAGATTATGGAGCTTGTGATTAAAAATTGTCAACCTTTATATCCTTGATGAAATGACTATGCTATGAAACAATTTGCATACAACATCAAATGAATTAAAAGTATAATGAAGGAATGGGTTTATGCTTGTGTTGCAAAATATCAAAAATACTTGAAGGAGGTGGAGGAAGGGATCAAATCCATTTCTAAAAAGAATAACAGTGAAATATTTGTAGAGGAAGAAGACCATACCCTAAAATATTTGGAGGCCAACAAAATGATCTATTTGTTAAGGTGACTACTTGGAGGATTAAAAGCACGAGCATTTGGATAAAGGATGGAGACAACAACACAAAGTTATTTTACAAATTTGCAACTCATAGAAGGCATATTAATATTATATGGGAGATTCTTCATCCAAATGGGTACATAGTAAAATTATACTTTTAGAGATGTCACAGAGGCCAGGAGACTCCATTTTAAAACCCTCTATCAAGATCCCAAAGATGCCAACATAGGAGAAATTTTGAAAATCATAAGCTTGGCTTCTAATATTATACACGAAGGAATGAATAGGGATCTCGACAGAGATATTATGAGTGAGGAGTTGAAGTTAGTACTCAATTATTTTAAAAAGGGGAAAATCCCTAATTCAGATGCCCTATCAGTAGAATTTTAGTTGGGCTTCTTTGGTTTCTTATAGCATGATTTGATTAAATTTGTTGTAGAATCAAGGACCTTAGGTGAATTTTCGGGGGCTTAAGGTGCTCAAGGTGCTTACTTTGTAAGTGTCAATAACAATTGAGACATTTATCTAGTTGGAAAATGTTGAGAGAAATGTAACTTCATAAGATATTATATTGTACTTTTATTGTATTCCTCCTTCGGAGATGTCATTCCTCCACTCAAAGATGTCCTTGATGTAATTGGTCATGTAAAATTCACGAGGTAAAACCTCCATTGTAATTCGGGGATATAGTACCCACAAAAGTATTATATAGATATTATTTTGAGTCTCCCAAGGAGAGGTCAGACCAGTAAGGTCCAGAAGTCGTCCCTATTAGACCAAAATGTCACACAATTGATGTATATAAATAGGAAGGCACCCTCCATCATATGTACACACTTCTCACTCAAGTAGTTGTGTGTGTGTGTGTGGGAGAGAGAGAGAGAGAGAGAGAGAGAGAGAGAGAGAGAGAGAGAGAGAGAGAGAGAGANTACACTATACTTGGTCAAATTATATATTGAGGAAGTTTTGATGCGTTTCCTCCCACACGAGGGTTTCCCTGGATAAATCTTTGTGTTCTTTTGTGTGGATGTGCTCGTCTTTCTTTTAGTTATCCTTTGTTTATGGTTTTGATGTTATGATGCTAAATGTTTTGAGATCTTGTATAACCATCAAAATTATAACATGGTATCAGAGTCACCCTGGAAAAAGCCTTTGTGCAGCCGAAACACTACTACAACTACAACTATTAGAGATTAGGTTTTCATGCTTGAAAACCCTAGAATGCAAAATATAGCCATCATGAAATTTTCACTATAACGTGAGTTTGGCAAAGGCTTAAGAGATGAAATTTTACAAGCCAAAGTTGATATCTTTATGTACCTTGTGTGCAAATTTGAGCCTCAAATTCATTGTTCTTTAGGAGATATGATCCCTCTAAATCAGGGTTCCAACCTCTTCCAGAATTTAGTCTTAAACAATTGACCGAGGGAGAATTGCTATATCTCAAGATAGGAAGGTCCACATAAAAAATCACAAGATTTTGAAGATATGCCATGGACTATAGTTTCTATGGTGTGAGTTTCAATCCCCTAAGTTGAAATAGTGAATGTGGCAGTCCGTACAAGTTCGATATATTGAACCCGTCCATAAACATGTCACCTTGGGAAACTTAGCATAAGTTCCACTTGGTGAATCCAATAATGCTTTAACCTATGGGCTTGGAAAGAAGATAGACCAGGCTATCTTAGGACAATTTTTTAGACCTTGAAGAGTAGTAATTTTAGAGATTCAACATAATCACTATCAGACAATTATGTAGAAGAAATTGAATAAATTAGGGTTTCATGTTACGAGCACTTCCCTCCATCGATCAACTGAAAAATGAAGACTATCCAAATCACCCTGGGAGGGATAATATTTCTATGGAGATATTTTCTCATTCTATGGATTTTCAATTTTTGACCTAACACTGTTGTTGGGAAAACTAGGTCATCCGATATTTTGCAAATTTGTCCACAATTTTGGGAAAATGTGTATGATGATCAGCTTGCCTTAAGGAGGCGCATATTTTTATCTAATAAGATTTGAAAGTCCCTAAAGTTGAAAAATTAGGTTCTCTGTCAAACCCTAGGTCCACCAGAAGCAGTTTTCTAGAAAATATTCCAAGCAAGCATCAAGTTAAAGCAATATCATTGGTAAGTTCTATCCTCTCTATGTCCACTTAAGGTTCTCATTTTTATAATGATGACAAACAACACCAAGCTTGAGGACAAGCTTGAAGGAGCCGAGAACTTCTAGGCATGGGAGTATAGAATGCTTCTAATACAAGAGAGTATGACTTAGAATACCATGTCAAAGGAGAAGCTGCAGATCTAAAGGGATATGGGGACAAAGCCAAGCATAATAAGGACTCAATCAAAGCCAAGAGGATTCTTTCCATCTCCATTGGATCTCACATGTATCATCCTTGAAGTCTCCCATGGATATGTTTGATGCATTGACCAAGTTGTATGAAGAAAAGAACATCAACAAGAAGATGACCTTGAAAACTCAACTCAAGGATGTGAAGATGCAAGATGTCAAAAATCTTTCAATCCCACTTCACAAGGGTCTCTTAGATCAAGGAGTAATTAGAAGCCACTGGAGACAATGTCGAAGAAGCGGAAGTGGAGATGACAATCTTGAATGGTCTCCCAAGTTCATGGGAATCTTTCATTCAAGGTATCTTTTTAGAAGGAAGCTCACCTATGGAGGAATGCACGTAAGAATAAGCTCGATTGATAGCAAAAGAAGAAGAGATGGATGAATATGACAATCAAGCCCTAACAACTCGTGCCAAGAAGGGAAAGAAAAAGGAGTAATAACATTCTTGCAAGAATAAAAAAATTTCATAAGAAGGACCTCTCACAGCTCAAATGTTTCACTTGTGTTAGGACACTTTGCAAAATAATGTCCCAAGAAGGAAGAATGGAAGGATGGTGTGATCAATAAGTACCAGTCAATCATGTTTGGATATGATTTCAAGACCTAAAGGGAGGTATGTAATGTCTTCCAAGTAAATATACAAGATCAAACATACAACAGATGGTAGCATAAAGAGATACAAATCATGGTTCATGGTTTCTCTTGGAAAGAGGGAGTCGAGGTGAAACATTGCTCTTGTTATCAAACACTCCTCTTCAGTGGCAAATATTACACTAGACAATTGGTGTAATTGAAGTAGAAGGACAGATCGAGCAACCTCCAGGATTTGGGACTGTCTACATAAAACCACCTATGCATAGAAGGCTTTGTACTAGCTCAAAAGGCACCCATGGGATGGAATATAGAATTACATGAGGAGCTTGATGATCTACTAGAGTGACAGAGATCCCAACCTTTACTACAAGGTTGAATATAGAATCCTACAAAGGACAAGAAGCTCGTAGATGGGTGCAAGAGAAACTTACAACAAAGTTCGATATGGAGGATCTTGATATTTAGTGACCTTGAGAGGTGACATAGATGGATACATAGAAGATTAGCAGTAGAGGAGGCCACCTATCACTCCAGTGTATAATGTATTGATGCAAAGAGTACACGATGTAGAGGGAGGATGGTGCTCCACTTCAGAGGAAGCGACTCTGGTAGATCTTAGAGTTCACGAATATTGACACGATTCTCGATATTAGAGGTATGGCAGAATCTAGAGAAGATTTTCCTTAGCTAAGGAAAATGTGCAGTTGAGATAAGGTTCAAGATGTTGGGCTACACCAATAGCATCAAACTTGAAGTCGGTATGTGATCCTACTTCAAAGATAGTTGATGTCACAGTCTACATGCAGAAGATTGGTTCGTTGATATACTTGACGAACACAAGGCCGTATATCTTCTTTGTGGTGAGTAATTTGATCTAGTACATAATGGATCTGAGATGTGTTCACATGGTTGCGACAAAGAACATAGTGAGGAAACTGAAGGGTACAATTGGGTATGGCCTCAGATATGCAAGAGTCCAAAGGATATTCCTGCAAGGATATGATGACTCCAATTGGGCTGGTAGTGCTACAAATAAAAAGAGCACTCCAGGTTGTTGCTTCAGCTTGGAGTATGGCACGATTTCTTGGTTAAGCAAGAAGCATATGAAAGTAACACTGAGTACAACTGATGCAGAGTATATTGTAACTTGTTTAGAAAGTTGTGAGGAAATATGGTTTCGAAAGCTACTTGTAGGATTGTTCGATGACAACTTGTGTGTATTGTGACAACCAAATTTGGGTGAATCACATGAAGAAGACTCTAAAGCTACTAGAGTTAATGGCACTGTTATATGACATAATTGATGCAGGATCTTCCTTCATGAAGAACTAACTAAGAAGAAAGCAAGGGAAGATTCCTCAAGTGATGAGGAATATTTACTTTGATCCAGAAGAATTCTACTGATGAAGACGAAGATCATGCTCTTATCCATTTCAACATTGGATAAGAAGGGATGAATTTGTAGGAAACACGGATTCAACACCAATACGCAGTTCTATGTGATTTGTGGTGTAAGAATACTTGCTTAGTATTTTAGATCATGAGCAAGATAGTCACAGGTCCTTAGAATCAGAAGAGTAAGTAGAGCACGTTGTTAGAGACTCTAGTAATTCATGCAAGGAGACATATAGAGAGAGGGAGTCTACCAAACAAACAAATATAAGTATTTGATTGGTCATTTCCTATATATCTAGTTGCTTAAATGATATTGAGCAGTTGTGTACATAGATATGTTCCTATATTTAGGAAGTGTAATATGCATGTTAGAGTGTTGGCATTTATGAACAGTTTACTAGTAATATGCATGTGATGGGTAAGTGGCCTATGCTGTTGTACAACATTCCATTGCTACTTATCTAGAATGAAACCTCTTTGTTGACATGTTGGGAGTAGTGCACACTCGTAATAATGTCCTAGTAGAGATGGAAGGCATCTAGAAAGTTACCATATGTATACGAGATATGGATGAATGTCGTATTGGTTGAAATAGTTACATGACTGTATGACATATATCTTTATGTATAAGAATTTATCATTATGAATATGTTTTGAAAATTATGAAATGTTTCTAACCATGCAACTTTATTTGACTTGTAGTAAGGATCATATGCAATCACCTACAAGAGAAGAATGATGAAGTTGCAGATGTAGAGGAGAAGAATGATGCAATTGCAAATGTGCAATGAAGTTGCGGATGTACAATAGAAGGATGACAAAGAACAAGTGATAAATAACAAATTACTGATGTGTTGAATAAGCATATATCTAGTGTAAAGTTTGTATTCTTTCGAGACAAGCTTAGCGTAGTCGGAAAGGACCTCCCTCGAAATATTGAGTGATGATGACGATGAGGATGTGGTGTTTGTTGCTGTGGTGTGGCAACTCCGTATAGGATTGGTATGTCAACCTAATAAGGCTTGGTTGATCCTAATGGGATTGGTATATCAGTAATGACAAGGCTTGTTTGATCCTAGGGAGATTAGTATGTCTGGTTAGGTTTGGCCCAAAAGGGTTAATAAGCTAGACAAGGCTTGTTTGGTCTCCAGGTAGAGATTGGTATGTCTACCTAGGCTTGTTTGGTCTGAAAGGACTAGTAAGCCAGACAAGGCCAATTGGGTCTACAAGAGTGCCCACCGTGATGCTACTTCATATGATTCCAACACTATATGCCAATGATTTGGTTGTGGTTCCAACACTCTGTCTTGATGATGTGGTTGTGGTTCTAACACTCTGTGTTGATGATGTGGTTGCGGTTCCATCACTCTGTCTTGATGATGTGGTTATGGTTCCAACACTTGGTGTTGATGATGTGGTTGTGGTTCCAACACTCTGTCTTGATGATGTGATTGTGATTCCAACACTTTGTGCTTATGATGTTGCTATGGTTGTGATTCCAACACTTTGTGCTGATGATGTTGATGTGGTTGTGGTCCCAACACTTTGTGTTGATGATGTTGATGTGGTTGTGGTCCCAACACTTTGTGTTGATGATGTTTATATGATTATGGTCCCAACACTTTGTGCTGATGATAATGTTAATGATGTTGTCTTAGCATTCTATGTTGATGATGATGATGATGTTCCAACATCTCTATGATAGTGATGTTGATGATGTTGTTTTAGCACTGACATGCTAATGATGTTGTTATTGTTCCACTTTTCACATACTAATATTGCAGATGATGATGATGCTCTAGTATTAACATACTGATGATGATGATGTTCCAGTATTCACGAATTGATGATGTTGCAGATGATGATGATGATGTCCCAGTATTAACATATTAATGTTGCAGATCATGATTATGTCCCAGTATTCACATACTAATGTTGCAGATGATGATGATGTTCCTGTATTCACATATTGATGTTGCAGATGATGATAATGTCTTAGTATTCACATATTGATGTTGCAAATGAAGATGATGTTCCATGATGATGATGCTTTGTGATGATCATGTTCCACGATGATGATGTTTTGCGATGACGATGTTCCATGATAATGATGTTCCACGATTATGATGTTACGTGATGATGATGTTCCACGATGATCATGTTTCATGATGATGATGTTCGACGATGATGATGTTTCGTGATGATGATGTTCCACGACGACCATGTTCTATGATGACGATGTTTGACGAAGATGATGTTCCATGATGAATATGATGCTTATGATGTTGTTGTTACAAAACTTCATATGAAATATAGTTTCACCAGTCAGTTGAAGTGTTGTTGTTGTGGTTGTTGCTAATGATGTAGAATACCTTCTTTTTTAAGAGAGAATGTTGAAAGAAATGTAACTTCATAAGATATTCTATTGTACTTTTATTGTACTCCTCCTTCATAGATGTCCTTGATGTAATTGGTCATGTAAAAGTCATGAGTTAAAACCTATGTTGAATTTGGGACAATAGTACCCATTAAATTATTATATAAATATGATTTTGAGTATCCCTAGAATAGCTCACCCCAGTAAGGTCCAGAAGTCGGCGTTGTTGGACCAAAAGGTCCCACAATTGATGTATATAAATAGGGAGGCACCCTCTATCATTTGTACACACTTTTCACTCAGGCAGCTGCACAAGAGAGAGAGAGAGAGAGAGAGAATGTTTTGAGATCTTGTATAACCATCAAAATTATATCAGAAAACAATCAAACCGACAACCCAATTGAATCTAATAAGATTCAAAGTAGACATCTCAGGGGCACCAACATATTTTAACAAAGGAAAAGAAAAAGGTCCCTAGGAGCATCACCCGTAACTGATGATTCAAAAAATAATTCTCAAAGGCCTTCTTCAATTTCAAAAAATTACATCAACACACACTTATAAAAGACTCTTTAGATTTAGCCAAGCAAACACTCTCTTCCAAAAACTAGGGTAGGGTGCATCAATTCGATAAGTAAAGAGTAATAAAAGGGCCTTTTGAGGGTTAGCATGGGATGATGAGGGCCCAAGTCCAACCAACAAAGTTGCGAGGAAAAATTTAAGTAACCTTTTATGAAACAATCAACCAAGGTGTAATATCCCTCACAAAGAAAAGAAACCTCAAAGGCAGTTGGTACTAAGATCTAATATTTTCTTCAAGTATCACAAACACTTCCCACTTACAATCAGCTATATGAAAACCTATGAAAGGAAACGATGGTAACCACTTCATAGTTGACAATTGAGTGGAAAGATCATGGGTCAAGTGTCATAATTGGGTGAGAAGTACCATTGGGTGACCTATCCATTTGAACATGCAATAACAAATATAAGTCAAAGGGCATGCTTACAAAGATGGTGAAGGAAGCTTGCATCGCAAAGGTGTAAATGATAGTCTATCGAGTGATCATATTTAAGCATTTTGTTATGAAAATTGATTTTTTTAATGCAAAAATCACATGGCATAACTCTTATTAAAGGTTGATTATCCAATCCCATTTTTAATACAAATATTTTTTTAAGATTTGCTTATCCAATATGTAGATATGATATATATGTTATGTAAATCTATTGTAAGAACTTTGCCGCAAAGAGATCATTGCCAAAAGAGTCACAAAGTCACTAGTGTGTTGTTGATATATTGTAGATATTATTCATAGATCTATGGCACATCATTCATTTGTGCTATATTGAGTGATATATCTGCTTGATTTGTAAATACATATAGATATGGTTTATATCTAATTCAAGTCCATCTTAAAAAAATGTAGAAATGAAAACAATTTTGTGATCTATGCATCCCCCCAAGTGATTTACTAAGGTAGACATGGAACTAGGAGTCATTTCCAACCAGTATTCACCCATCCTTTAGACCAGTTATGCCATTTGTTAAAAAAAAATTGGAGACTCCATGCATTTTTTCGCCTATTTCACTATAAGGAAAACACCATGTATCGAAGGCTACAACGTAGGTTTTTACTGTTACGAGATTAGCGAAAATTGTTAAAAAACTTCTGCTACAACCTCTGTTTTTCGTAGCATAGATTTTGGTGGAGTTTATAGCAGATATTCACTACAACTAGAAAATTATGGGCGGCCAGAGGTTAAAATAGAGGTTTTTTTTTGGTGTGCAAATATTGATAATGCGCAATGGTGCATATCATATAGAAAATATGCACCGATGCTTATATGCATTTTAAATGAACCAGTACATATATTTCAATTTAGACACGTTGGTTCTTATAAAACTCAAATACAGATCGATGCATTTAACATGAGTTTCTTTATACAAGCACCCATGTGTGGATAATGTATATAATCACTGGTTCCCTTGAATTATCTTAAAGCATCCGTGCTTGTCAATATATATATATATTGTTGCATTAAGGTATCCTGAGCTCCATTTTTCGCTAGGGTTTTGTCTCAGTTGTTAGGGTTTTGAAAGGGATGATTAGGTTCTCCATGGCCTTCCAACCTCCTTCAGACCCTATTCTAGAGGATCATCGTCGTTTTCTGGAAGATGGTTTTAGGTGAATTGTGGCCGCACAACCTTCCTCGTCCAAACCTGCTCCAGTTTTAGATTCAAAGTTTGTAAAGAAATCCGCAGTACTGGAAGTTAAGCTTTCTTCTTCAGCTTCCAAGCAGAAGGCCATTATTTTGGCAGAAAGAGGACTGGTAGGGAATTTCACAGGATTATGGCATTCCTCGCGGGCCATTAAAATATGGCTGAATAAGAATCGATGACCATTGATACAAGGTGAGGTTCAACATAATTTTGTGGACAAGGGTTTTTGTGTTTTTATTTGAAAAGAAGGAAGATCAAGATTTAATATTTAGGAATTAGATGTACTTCATGGATCCAAGGGACATGTATCTTAATCAATGGGATCTCTCCTTTAAATAGGAAAAAGGAATCCCCTTAGAATTTCTGGTGTGGGTTATACTTCCACACCTCCCACTGCACTATTGGAGTGATGAGGACCTTTGAGCCATCATGAATTCATTGGGAAGATATATAGATAAATCAGAAATAAATCCTCCCATGTTCCGTTTTTCCATAATTTGCATGGAAGTGGATTTAGAGAAGGGTTTGCCATAAGAGATCAATTTGTCCATGGATGGTTGGAATAATCTCTAAACAATGGATAATGAGCAAATCCTGTTCAAGTGCAAACATTGTCACGAGTATGGTCATTTCAAAAGGACATGTTCAAAAAGGAAGCAACAAGACACTGGAGAAAATGCAAGGGAAGAATGGAACAAGGTAACTAAAAAAGGGGGGAAAGGAAAATGTAAACAACTAATAACCCCCTGTGAAGAATCAAAAGAGGTCCAACAGTTTCCAAGTTTTATCAGAAGAGGGGGGAATGAAGAGAAATAGAAGCAGGAAGAGACAAGGGAATAAGAAAATAAGGAAACAAAAGAGACTTCAATCCTGGTAGAGACCGAGCAAGAATCAAACTATGTGTAAACCCTCCCCCAATAACCTTATATTGAGGTAAGATCAAAGGCTTTGCAACACACTGGAGGCTTTGCCACGAGGTTGAGATCTAAGGTGAAACATGAAGAAACTTTTGAAAGGAAGAAGGAAGAAGTTGAACCTCAATAAAAGAAATGTAGAAAACCCAATAAAACTATTAGAGAGTTAGAAGCATCACGTGAAAAGGCGACGGGAAAACTATCAAGCTTGGATCAACATTTCAGAATAATCTCAATAGGTAAACATAGTTTAGGGACTGGAGAGGAGAAGAAGGACAGAAACATCCCACAAACCCATAAGAAGTAATGAAAATTGTCTCCTAGAATTGCAGAGGCTTGGGGAGGAGTTAAAAAAAGAGAAGTAGTGAAGAGGATCAAGAAATCTAAATCTGTGATAATACTTCTGATCCATGAGACAAATATGCAAGAGGAAGACAATTTAAAGGTAATGAATAAGTTATGGTCACATGGATAAGGAAAGGCAGTTAGTGCCTCTAGAGCATCAGGTAACATCCTAACCTGGTGGGATAAGACCCAATATAGATTAATTTCTTCATCTGAAAATTAATATTGGGTGCTAGTAGATCTTGAGGATACAATAAGTAAGGAAGTTTTCTAGGTTGTTAATGTGCATGTGACAACCCTATTTAGGCTAAAGGAGGGGTTATGGGAATCTTTAGCACAATTGGTTGAAACTAGGAGGCATTGGTTGTGTATATCAGCAGGCGATTTCAATGTAACCATTTTGGTAGAGGAAAGAAGAGGTGGTATGAAAGTAAAGGACCCTTTTGGGCAGAGGATGGAAGACCCAATGAATGCTGGGAACCTAATAGATATTAAGAAAAACAAAGGGAGATTCACTTGGAGAAACAAGCGGACGAGGCCATGACACATAACATCGAGACTGGATAGATTCTTGTTAAGTAGTTCCTTGCAAGCCCTGTATTCCCATGACAAAAGTTTTAGCTTCCATTGTTTCTCATCATGGGCCAATAGCATTATATATTTTAATGTTAGAAAATCCAGGCCCAGTACCTTTAGCTTCAATCCCTTATGGATGAATTCAAATGGTATACATGATGCCATTCAAGCAGCTTGGAACTCTTTTGTTGTTGGTTCTCTCGGCTTCATTTGAGAAACCAAATTGAGAAATGTTAAAATAACTCTCAAGAGGTGGGTCTCTGAAAATTAAAAAGAGCTTGGTGCATAAAGGAAAGAAGTACATGAAGAACTTGATTTTTGGCAAAGCCAAAAGGAATAAATACCAATCACAGAGAAAATTAATAGGATGGAAAAAGAGTTAGACAGGAAAATTCAAGATCTGGATAGTAAGGAGGAAGAGGATCGGAGACAGTATTCAAGGAGCCTGTGGTAAAAAGGAGGGGATAAGAACACCAAGTTCTTTCATAATCAGTCCAAGGAGAGGGAGAGGAGAAACACCACAATGGAATTAAGAAATGAGAATGGAGAAGTGATTTCAGACCAACAAAACATTAAGAAAGAATTCAAGTCATTCTTTGAAAATTTGTACAATGAATAGGAAGAGGTTGAAAAAATAGAAAGGGAGGAAACATATTAAGACACCCCCTCACTTATTTCTAAGGAAGAAAACAATTTTATGTGCAGACCAATTTTAGAAGAGGAGACTCGAAAAGCTGTTAGGTCTCTTCACCCTGATAAAGCCCGAGGTTCCAATGGCTTCTCCATTAGTTTTTGCAGAAAATGTTGTGCCATAATTAAAAAATATCTTATAAGAATTATAAACTGGTCAAAGGGTAAAGGGAAAATAGCAGGAGCTATGAATTCATCATTTATTGCTTTAGTATCGAAAGAAAGTAACCCTAGTTCAATAAATAGGTTCAGACCTATCTCCCTATGTAACTCCTCTTATAAAATCCTACCAAAAATAATGTCTTCAAGGTTAATAAAGGTAATCACCAAGATTATTTCCGTGAATCAAGGAGGATTCATAGCGGGTAGACAAATATTTTACAACATCCTGTTGGTTCAAGAGCCTATTCACTCAAGTCAAAAAAGGAAGGAGAATGATATGGCAATAAAGATAGACCTTGCCAACACTTTTAACAGAGTTTGACATGATTTGCATGTACCTCTAGGAACTTTAACATCCTCCAACCATTGATACACCTTGCTTTTGAAGTTTGGGTGAGAAATCTAGAATTGTTCAAAATGAAATGGCTGCTTCATATGGACTCTGTACCTACACCACATTATGCTTAAGGGTCAATGGTCTAACCTAGTTGAAGGAAAAACAAGGGCTGACATGTCTCCTTAAGTGGCCATGATAGAATTAGAGATCAGGAAATGGTCAAGTCACGACACTATGTGCTTATCGCTACATCTTTTATTGTTCCAAGTAAACAAATTTCTCCTAGTTTCCATATCTACTAGATTTAGTTGTTCTATCAGATTCCCAAAGTCTTGATTAATGGGTTCCATTCTTCCACTGCCCCCCTTTTTTCCTTCAAGGAGGTTATCATATTAAAATATACTCCCACAATTCAATGGTTCTCATTCACCCATGCCTTAAAATGCCCCAGAGACAGAATAAATCTGTGCTTATGGTGGAACAGATGAGGACCATAGTTATTATATATATATTTCCATGAACTGAAGTTCCAAGCACATGGAACTCCGTTGAAATAGTTATCTGGGTGGTAAAAAAAATGAGATAATCCAATCTCCCTTAGATTACAAAGGATCATCAAACCCCCTCGACGCCCCTTGAGAATCAATCACCACCACTTCACTCATTTTCCATAATTTTCTCCCTATCTGTTTCATGGCCTCCTTTGAGTGTTATAGAGAGAAACTTCCTATGGCTTGGGGTAGAACACAACAGACTGAATGACACCAAAAATCAATCCACTTTAATATGCAAGAGAAATAAATGCTGCTAACACTAAAGGGTACATAACATAGCTTATTCTGGACGGTTATAGTAGATCCCCATTGATATTTTCAACCACTCTTGTACCTACAATTCATCCTCAACAACGATGAACAAGGAAATCATGATATCTGTTAAGTGTTAGGCCTACTCTAGCAAATACAAATCCAACATGTTTAATCAAATACAACTACATCCATTGAAAATAATATTCATAGTCATACACATGTAATGGACGAGAAATAGATATTTCTATTAATAATGAACAAAGATAAAAATGACAAACTCTGTCGACACCTCGTTGAAACAGAGAAACCGAGTCCTCCACCTAGGCCTCCACCACTTCAATCCTCCATCTTAATGGCAAGCTCACAAGACAATGACAAGCTTGGGAAGAGCAACAATGTGTGCTCAAAAGGACAAAGGGATGCATACTCAAGCATGTATGAATGCGGCAACAATGAACTATAGTTTCCTTGCTCTCAAATGTTCTCCTCCTCTAATGCATCCAAGAGGCTCAATATATAACCCTTCAATAGGAAATGAAGGGTCGATCTGGAGCATTTCCAGGCATATGGAAAGCCAAGAGTCAAGTTATTAGAGACTCATTAAGGAAAACTGCAAATGTTTTTATTTTTATGCATATTTCCCAATGTACGTAGGCTACAATGGAGCAAGTTGCATGTACACATGAATTTTAAGCTAAAACCTAGGTATATCCATAAAGAAGTGTTTTTTGGGGGATTTCTTGGATAATCAAAGTATGTTTCGAGCAAAGGGATTCCAAATAGTCTGCAGAGGGACATGGAAGGCCATAAAAGTGTGATCTTACCAAGTGTGGTAAAATCATCTATAACATATACCCCCTAATGTGAGGGGGTAACATGATGTCCCCTATTAGTATTAGGGATATTTCCAACTAACCTCGAATTAAAAGGTCAGGTAACGTACTAGGAGTTTATCGCAGTCATCCATTCTCTTCTCTCGAGAGGCCACGAGTAGCAAGCGTCTTAATTATGAGCAACATGTATGGGTGCTAACTCTGCCCAAGCCTGGTGGCAATGAGGAAGAATGAGGTTATGGTGCAATCAACCCCAATGCAACCACTTCACTAGATTGAACTAATACTGGGGGACATGCTTGCTCTATTTTTTGTTTCGCCATTTGTTCCAGCACCAGGGACGGAGTCGCTCGACTAAAAGGAGAGGGTTTCTGCCTATTATTTTCCCGCACAACCACTCATAAGTACAATACAATGATAAATCTCAGCATGTGACTGCAAATATACAGTGTAGCAGTCCTGAATACATAAGAGTACAATGGCCATGAATAGGCATAATAGACATATGTCACATGTGGTCATCGCCACGTACAATATATAGTGAACAAGATCTCCATAATGGATGAAGATATTTGATAATACACTGGAATGTGGGCATGAGAGCTGACATCTCATGAATACTAACATGATCAAGGAGGTAGCATATGTGGAATGCCACTAAACTCGGAGGTGTTCTACACAAACCTCTATTGGTACATGTCCCATCACATGAATAAAGGTGTCGAGATCGAACATGATGGACCATCGTCTGATTATCGGTCATTGATGTATACCATTAACATATGTGAGATATCCCACTGATAATGATAATGGGAATCAAGGTACATAGTGCAATCTAATAAGTGTGAGTATATGTGTTGAGGTCAAACACTTGAAAGAATCCATCAATCAGGGGACATTGATGTATTCCCAAAACTGTCAAGGGCAAGAGGACCTGCCACTGATGACTGCAAGTCTCAAGGCACTCAATGGATTCTAGACTCCCATTCCTGGATAAATGATCTGAAGTTGATGGAATGGAATCCGCTGGAAGGAGGGCATTAAGGCATCCCCCATCAACTAACACGAGGTAATCAGCAACACTGGATTATTTGGAAGAACTCGGACGAATAAGATCTGCACGAACTAGTAACTGTATTGGGAATGACCGACATCCAGAGACAAGATAACTGAGGAATGGTCGATTCAGGATAAAACTTCCTTCAAACAAGAGCATAAGGAAGATGGTGACTAACATGCAACATAGACTCGACATGCAAACTGGGACAACTTTGTGACCCAGGAGGCATCGACAGAGGCTCCATAGGGATTAGAAGCATAGCCAGCTGGTGGAGAAAACTCAGAATAACAAGTACAACTCCTAAAGTCATACTAATAACCCAATTGATGGATGGAATATAAAGTGCTCTATTCGAAGGCGACACGACTCGACAACTGCCAAAAGTAATATCATTTCCCGTCCGGATTTTTATGTTTTTTTATTTTTTTGGACTTTTTCAGATTATGAAGCTTGAAAAAGAATAAAAGTGCTTATAGTACATAGCTAGGAGGAGATGAGTGTCGAGGGCAAGCAAACTAGTTCCAAGCAGTGGAACATACCTATGCTCAATGCAAGGAAGCATGTGCAGGATAAGGACACTCAGGGGGATGTATCCTCCAGGTAAGGGATGATCAAGCTGAAAAAGCTATGTTAAAGGACCTGCTTGGCTAGGATTGAGACAAGATCGGGCTATATGGATTATAAATCTAAAGCGGGGCGCTGACATGAAGCTCAATAAGGCAAGCAAATGCATGAAATGCAATTACAACTTGATATAAATGGGAGTCCCTGTGGGAGATGGCCAGCATAAATTTCAAGAGAGAATATGAGGTTCTCGCTCAAAGACATGGCATGACTCAAAGGGACTTCTAGACCCAACGAAAGAATCTCGGCATGGGTACCAAACGACAAAGCGGGATCTAACTAGGGCACCCATGAATAAGAAGACTCTACCACTTACGTAATGCCACTTCTAGTAGCAGTGTGATGGTTTCGTAACATTATGAAGTGGGTCTGTACCTATAGTTAAGGTGACATGGTCATAAGGCAATGCATAATGCAAATAGAAATGTGATCCTATCCTATATGTCAGTTCAAAATTATACTTGTACTAGACACGAACGGGTCAAGACCTCGACAAAAGCACACTCAAATCAAGTCCCTACACCACAATATTAGGCCAAAACAGTTCAAAAGAGTTAATAAGGGTAAAAAACTATAGACTAGTGGGTAAAATTTTTGAAAGGAATTTTATAAATAGTAAAATAAACATTTTTCACCATACCATTTTGACTTTTCACCACACATAGTGCATTGGAGCCATTTGAACCATGAACTCCAAACACTAATTCCAGGAGCTAGGAGCAACGAAATCGGGAATGGTCAAAGCCAGGTAAATCCTTATCCCACACTCAAACTTTTTAGTGTTTTTATTGCAATTTTTAATGGTGTATTTTTAAGTTTGGAGCACCCCTACTTGGGTATCCTGACCCACGTGGGTCACAGATCATCGGGTCGCATATAGGGCTGGGTACACATGGAAAGATAATCGATTTCCATGTGTACTCGCGACTATCAACAAGAAAAGTTGCGTATGAGTGTGCCCATACCCAAAAATATGGAAAACTCTCATAAACTTTTGTGGTTTTTTGGCAGGATGGTGCTAGAATGGCATGAAAATAAACATGAGGACGTGGATAGAGCAGCACAAGGCGACATGGTTGCTCAACAAGCATTAAGAGCATGTGGTTTATACAAGTTTTGGTGTCTTGGGAGCTTGGGGGCTCAACCAAGACTTCTTCAAATGCTCATAAACTATTGGGACCAAGATATAGAGGCATTTCAACTCGATGGGATGCCCCTAAGAATCGAGGTAGAGGATGTGTATTTCATCATTGGACTATCCTACTGAGGCGAGGTAATGAACTTGAGGGCTAGAGGGGTGGGAGGTGGACTCACCATTGAGGAATACATAGCCATATACTGCCTTCCAGACACAAAGAAGGTTGGAAGTCAGGTTCATATAAAATCTATTCAACGTCTCAGCCTCAAGGTCATCGTGCTAGTGTTAGTTAGGATAGCAGGGTTAGCATCTCTACGTCAGGCTTCCAGGCCTCTGGTGTTCTATGCGGTTGAGTGTATGGGACCTACCATATATTATTGGAGTACATCCTTGTTGAGAAACATGAAGCAGCAACTAACTGACTGCAAGCTGGGCAGGATGAGGAACTTTGGGTTTTCCAGCATACTCGGTACTTTTTTCTTCACGCGGGTATTGGGGCTTAGCCCGAGAGTTTAGATTCTTCCTCATGGTCTACGAAATCTAGCTCAAACTTGTTGGGCAATTTGTGATGCGATGGTTAGGGGGAGGACATGTGGCTACACCCTACCCACCTTACTTTTACCACTAGTGGCAAAGACAAAAAGTGGCCATATATGGCTATCTTTATGTAGGCATAGACTTCCGTGGTGATCCAGATATTCCCATACCACAGGATTCCGCATATGGAGACATAGGTAAACAATCCCGAATTCATTTTTATTTTCTGAATTATTTGATTTTTTGATATAATGAAATAAAAAAAAACATGTTTTTGGTGGTGTCATGTACTAATACTGATCATGCACATACATATGTGGGTCCTACACGACCATATGGCTTCCCTCGACATTGTTGGAGGGGACGGGGTGATGATATACAATGTGCAGATGTAGAATGTATTCTACAAAGCATACACATGATCTTAGTATGTTTGACAGATAGGGTGCCTATGGTGCAAGTCGAGGACTTACCCTAGGCAATGCAGAGGCAAGTTGTAGGAGTACCCCGTGCCTGGGTTCGATTATTCAGACGGTTGGCGAATGTCGTTGTTTGTTTTCATGATCAACACTCTAGTCTGCAAGCATAGAGGCCTAGATGTTCATTTTGTATTGACCGTGTAGTGTTTTTTGGTGGCTTAAAGCCCCAATTTTGTACCATGACATTTTGTACTATGACACCATTTTTGGACTATATTTCGAAATGAAAAGGCCTATAGCGATCAGTTTATTATATTTACATGTGTATTTTAAATGTGAATGTGATGTGTATGATTCATTGTTGATGTAACAAATGCTAATCTAAAACCTAATTTGCATAAGAATCGACAACATGATTATAGATCCTAGGAATGTGAATGTATGTTATGTGTTCAAATTGTCATTATAATAATCTTACACGCAAGAATATTCGTAATAAAGTCAGATCTCTAATATGATACACACCATTTAACTGTGATACCACTAACTGCGATTCAATATGTACCTTAAGGGATAGAATACCATACGAGATGGCATTGCGTAGTAGCTCAATAGCGACACTATATTCAACAACATTGTTGGATGATGGTTGGAGACATACACCCCCTAAAGACACAATATGACCCATGGACGTATAGATCACCCAAGCAGCTGAGGCTGAGTTCTGGGTGTGGTGGCTAGCACCGTCAGTGTATCCTACATATATTGAAGACTCTGTCGACATCTGCCACAACAAACAGAAGCATGTAAATAAACCGAATCACTACAATGGGACCAAAGTTAAACTATGAAACTATACAGTAATATACAAGGTATCATCCTCGACTAAATTACGCATAGTACTTTTTACGATAGAGGCCATTTCTAGGCTCCGCCAAGGCTGTACCTTCATAATCCACTAACTCGTAAGTGCCCTTCTCTAACACTCATTTTGTCACATACCCCAAATTGCAAAAACATTTTATGTTTTAATTTTATTATAAAGTTTGTAATTGTTGACCAAGTGGGTTCAAGGATAATTGTATATAATTGTTGAATATTTTATTAATTAATAAATAAAAGATGAGACAATAGCTTAAGGAGGCTGTTAAATGAGTGTCTACTGGCCACTTGGTGGAATAGACTGGGTTGAGGGCAGATTGACACTTGGAAGCATCCTCAAACCGCTTCTAGCTGTTGCAGGAGGCAACTTCCCTATTTTTGTGGTCATGTTCCCTAAGAAAGTGGAACAAGAGCAGGTGGCTCATTAAGTGAAAAACTAACCCAAAAGACCTAGGCATGATGATAAAACTACCCATCAAATTTAGCTGAGGCTGCTCATTCTTTACTGGTGAAATTTCTGAGTGAAATTGGTGCACAAGAAGTTCAATGGAGGGGATAGGTAGAAGTGTTTGCGTGGAAAGTGTTGATTTATTGAACTAGTGTAGCTGTTTTGGGATGAGTTCTTACTGCTACATGCAGAAGTATTACTGCTGATTACTCTATGGAGTTGTAGGGGTTTCTAAACCTATTCTCTCACCCAGTGCTCTCAACCAGTGGACCAGTAGATAGGCTTAGGGGTCCTAAGATTTGCAACTCAGCTGTCTTCAGGAGTTGGTTAGGAGGAACGGGATCCTTAGGTTGTTGTCTCCTCTGCTATATTACCAGGTTCTAAATATTATTTTAATTTCCTCTATGCAAGCATCGGAACTGGAATGTATGAAATTAGGAGTTAATATATTTAAACGACTGCTTCATTGGTTTAGTAAAATTAGTTAGTGAAATATTTTACTGTTCAAGGATAGATAAATTCTGCTTAAATATGTATTAGAATAAATGATTTAGCGTTAGTTTAAATTTACTAATTATTTAATTACCTGACTGTATTTTTCCACACCTTCGAGAAGGTAGTACTCTAGTACAATAGGTGAAATTAAGTTTGATGATCAAATCAAATCAAAATGTGTAGGAATATGACTATTTACTTTTAATCTTTATAGAGTTATTTAGAAGAAATATTTCTCTACTTCAAAAGTTTCCTTAGTTAAAATACATCTGTTTAAAACATAAACATAGCCTACCATAAAAGAAGGTCTCTTAAAAACCAGTACACAGTTTGTGTAACGGTGTTCTTTTCAACACAGTAATAACCACTATCTTTAAGCTTAACCTATTATAAATAAATATAATTATTAACTATTATAGAAACAAAAAAATAATGTAAATAGGAACAACTTAGATTATATAAATAGTAAATGAAATTATAGTAATAACTTAGGTTTGCAGATAACAAATGACTAATTTCAGTAATATTGTAAGTAAAACATCAGATATCAAATATATCAAAGTAAAAAAAACAACAATGCAGAGTTGTATTTTAAAATAAAAATGCAAACCCTAATTAAGGAAAATTGTCAACCAAGTCTTTCGTCTTTCCAAAATAGGGTAATTACAGTTTTATCCATATCCTAAATAATCAAAATCTTCATTATATAATTAAATATCTATATTATAACTACCCTATATGAAACAAATTTTACACATAAACAGTGTTTAGACTGTTTATCATTTATACGCTAAAATAAAATAAACAAAGATAAATTAAAATTTCCAAATCAAATTTACAGAGTGGTGCTCGGGTTGTAGTGACAAACCCCTTTCCTTTTATTGTTTCTTAAATAAATCTGTATACTAAAAAGAAAACCCAGAAACTAGTTTCCACTTTAAAATTCCACATAATAACCACATCTTAACAAAAATCAAAATTATGGACTTTTGCAAACAGTGAAATCCTTGCATTGTCTTCTATCAAATCGTTCACCAGATACAGGTAAATAACCACAAGGTTCTTCAAAACTTCATTAATCTAAGCTTAAACAAACTGAAATATCCAACACAGGAAAAACCACGATGTCCAAGTCTAGCAAATACTTAATTCTACACAGGCTGGTGCACCCATATTACTGTCAACAGTTACAAATTAAAAACAAGGTGTTTACAAAACTACAAAACCCTAATAAAACTTAAAACTACCGAACATAAAAGTATACGACCACATGGCCTTTACAACCAAAGCATTGTTCAAACGCAGCTACGGCAAGGGAGCTCAAGTCTCGGCGAGACTTTATCTTTCCAAACCCCACAAATTCACCACAGAAAGAACCTTAAGCATGAAACCAAGGCTTACCCGATTGCTTAAGAAGCATGGAACTTTTTTCCTGAAGTCTTCCAGCTCATAGTAGTGAGATTTCACCTGTAGAGAAGTCTGCACAAGAAAGTGAGAAATGTTGACTTCTTTGTTCAAAAGAAAACTTGGTTACGGTAGTGAATTTTTTTATGGTTTTTGTAGAAAGGATTTAAATGAATTTTTACCTGGAGATTTTATCCTCGGTCGCGCAATAATTTTGTTTTGCATAGCAACCCTGGCCAAGGAAAACTTCATACCCTAGCAACTGGGCAGGAGATACACACTCTAGAAACCTCGACGAGAATTAGAAAGCCACGGTAAAAACCACGACGAAACCAAATCTCCCTACTATCAACGAAATCCACAAGGTAAGCCATGAGTTTTAGAACTAGAAACCACATTATTTTCAATCAGAGGAATCAACTTGGCTGATAAATGGGTTAAAGTCACTCACAGAGCTAAAACATTTGGCATAGAAGGCCATCACTCATAGAGCCAAGCGATAGCATCAAAGGCCCATGAGGCCATGAGCTTGGTGGCGATACTCACAGCAACAAAAGTTTTGGTAAACAATGCGAGAATTTAGGGTTTTAAGGATTATGTAGTAGGGTTTTCCAACACTTAAACCCTATCCACTAACCGGTAGCCACATGGATTCCACTAAGAAGGAAGTCGCATGGGTTTTCATTGGAGTTTCTTCTATAGTCCCGAAGGACATCAATTAACCTGTTATACAAACTTCTGCTAAATATTAATACTACTCTTATAGCCATATAATGTATACTTTTGCATTTTCACACGGTAAATACCTAGGCAATTAGTAAAACTATACTCTGCATAAAATCGTTAGTTTCATATATATAAATGTCATTTCTTTTATACCTTATGACAATGCCTAGACTTATGTAATACTTGCTTATGTAACATTCGAATATATGTTGATACAAGTGCATATAAATTACCTTGGTAACAAGTAATAATGTATTGCAAGATTTAGTTTGCAAAATTGATCATTCTATAGAGTTGCATGTAGGATTAGGATTTAATATAACAACAAAAGGATAAGTATAGGATGTACAAGTTATATTCAAAGTTAGGTGGACAACATCTACTTCTATTTTGCTTGTATTTCTAAGTACTTATGCTTGTAAATAAATAAATAAAAATAAAATATGCAGGCAAACATTATGTCCTTAAACCAAGAATAAGAAGGTTAACAACTTAGACCTCAAACGTTTTGTAACAACTTAACAATTTCAAGATTAGGAAAGGAAACAGGTTTGACAATACCTTCTTTTACTCAAAGATGTAAACTAAACAAATATTCTAGCATTTTACTTTTGCAAGTTGAGATAATTATTTTCAATCCTGAAACTAGAATACAAAACATCTTAACTGTAAAAAGACCTGTACAAGAATCATCATTTCATTGTATTAGCTTCAAGAGATAAGTAAGCCTCAGGAAAGAACTGAAGTTCCTTCTGTTGCAGCTGCAACATTTTCCCAAATTTCAAAAAATTTGGGACCCTCCTTTTAATTTTTGTCTTGCTTAGTTTTGTTGGGATTACTTAGCTTTACTGCAAGTTTGTTTTTTTGATGTTGATTGTTGAATAAATATATTTGTATGCTGATGCTGCCATTTGATTTTAAGCTTTGACTTACAGAGGATTTCTTATTCTTGTTTGAGCTTTGGATCAGGGCTGTAATCACATACGCAGCCGTTGATGCGGAAGCTAAATAACGAACGACCCAACCCAAATCCTTGTTTTCAGCTGATGCACTTTTGTTTTGTTTTTTTTGGCGTTTTATTTCGTCACCATCAGAACACTAGTGCCTTGTATCGCCGTTGTTTCGGATGACGAATTGCAAGCACTACGACTGAAGTTTTTACCTTTGCTGATCCCGCGGTTTGTTTTGATTCTTGCCGTTGTCGGAGCCATGTTGGACTTTTGATTTTGGGGATTAGTTTTGTTTGTTCGATCGCCGTCATTTTCGTTGTCACAAAAACCTCAGTCTTTTCTGTTCGGTCATTGCGGTTCCGGAGCGGATTAACCATCCGCCTTATAACTTTTATTTCTCCGATGCTCATGATCTATTTTGTTGACGTTTCACTTAATGTTAGTTCTTTTTTTTCTCTGATTTTGATTGGTCTACAGAACCACTTGTCATTATAGCTTCTGCCATTGCGGCTTTTCAACATACTAATGGTCCGAGGCTTTAGTCATTTTGAGCCCTAATGTGGAGGTTTTTTAGTGTGTTTTTCATTGACGTTTTTCATTGTACAGTGGAACTCATAACATCTTCATCGCCCGCCATTGAGGCTCTGTAATAGGTTGATCGTCGATGCCATAGTTGTCCTGCCGCCTGATTTGCGATGTTTTTTCTAGCCGAGTGTTTACACCGGGATATATATATANGTTGCCGTGGAACTGTCGGATTCTCCTTGTCGACTGCACAGCTCATTGCCAGGTAGGCCAACCATGATTTTACCCTTTTTGTTGAGTTTTTTTTGAAACTAGGGTCTCGTTGTTGGGCTAGGTTTTTCCCATCGTGGTAGATGGGCGTATTTCTCTGAGTTTGTTCCCTATTAGCATAGTGTGGTACACTTTCATAGTTAGCAGACGAGGGGGGGGGGGGCGTTCATTTTCCTGAGTGATTATTGCGAAAGCCGTTATGGACTTTCAAAGCTGGTCCGACTATTTAAGAAATTGGTGCAGACGAGCATTACGCTGTCTGCACCAGTTTTTCTGGGTCTGCGTATGGCCATCCAGGGGAGGATATCCTTTTCTTTTGCAGTTGGTAGGTTTTACCCTGGTTTTGTTTGGGATGCCGTAAGGTTTGATTTCAATTGTTTTGGTTGCCCGCGTGTTCTGATAGGGTCGCATTTTCGAAGATAAGCAAGTTTTGATGGGATTTATTTTCACCAGGGAGTTAGAACGTATTCTACTGAAGTTGATGACGCCGGGGGTTTTAGTTTTGATCAGACTGGTTTTTCTTCAATTATTTCTATGCTTAGTCTCATCGGTAGAGGTTTTACAATGTTAGCAAGGTTATGATGCATTTTGTCGATCATGATTGATTTTAGTCACAGGCATGACTTAGGATTTTTCAGAACCTATCATTTTGCAAAAGTATTTGCAGGTTAGTCCTGGTTTTGCATTTGCATAGATTTAGCTATTACAAATACGACAGAGGTAAATGCTTATACGGATTTTTCATTCTTCCGAATGCTGATTAATAGCTCAAATAGCCTAAAGGAATTTTGTTTTGTGACAGGGCAACTTTTCCAAAGACGAGATGTCGAAAAGACAGAAAAAGAAAGCTCCTAGTGCTGAAGGAGATCCTGAGGTGGAAATTATTACAAAGGTTGAGTGCATTTATGAAGATACTAGAGCCACTATCGGGGCAGAACCTGACTACAAGTGGGGCGAAATTCATAAACTGATTTCAAACCAAGAAGTTCCTGATACCGGGTTTGAAGAATTAACAATATATGCCAACATAGAGAAATCTGCCTTGATGAAGATAGCTACCAGACCTGAGCTTTTCCCATGCTCATAAGTGATTGGATGGATTCTGCCTAGGGCAGACGTGACTACTATGATTCTGGCCAATACCGCCAAGCAGGGCTATGCTACTTACAGTCCTGGTTATGTCTTGTTAGCTTATCATCTACCTCCAGCCCAGGTTTACCTTACTGAAGATTGGTTAAAGGAAATTAACCTAGACCTGGTTGAAACAGTAAAAAAGATGATGATACCTGGTAAGAATTTCAGAACCAGACCATCAGGGGAATACGACACAACTACGTTAAGAACCCCTTATAGGTTTATTACGCTAATGCTTAACAGAATTTTTGGGAGAGCCCACAGCAAAAGTTCCAAGTTAGAATGGGTTCCTATTATATTCTGTGTAGCCACCCAAGGGACTATATTCAACTGGGCGAACATTGTGTCCAGCAGTCTCTCAGCCTGCATTGCTTCAGCTCTAGGAGGGGTGTCTCAGAAAAAATCTGAGTTCTACATGAGTTCCATATTAATTGATTGTATACTATGCACCCAACTATTTCCAAACCTAAGGTGCATGTGGAATAGGGACAGAACCCCTGTGTACACAGCCTACAAGCTGTTATGGGGACACAAATATTATAGTCATTATAAAGAAAATTGTGCACAATTTATTATGCCCTTGTATACGTTGATTTTCTTGAAAGAATGCAATTGAATGTTTGAGGAGCCATTGAAAGTCATTGAGGAGTATGCTAATTATTATTTGACTGATGAGGGAATGTATATTAGGATGTATGGTTGCTCTAGGGCACTTGTGTTGCTGCACAAGTATGCCATTAATTTTGTGGTGCATAAAGAAGCAGTTAGGCAGGTTTTCATGGATGGTATAGGGAGTTTTCTGTTCGAGCACAAGAAGGAAACTTATCCTCCCATACCTTTCAAACTGGGAAGCTATAAGTTTTCAAAAGTTAAAAAATCTACTAAGTTTGTACAGGAATCGGAACATTTTCACTTTGGGGAGATGAACTTCCATAGAAATGATTCCCAGGACAAAGTTGCGGAACATTGCAAGGAAGCCAATGTGCATTTTGAATATACAAACCATTGGGATAAAGAGGAAGAAATTTTGAGAAATGCAGAAAATATGACTACATTAAAAAGAAGGTTTAAAAAGAAGATCACCACTAAAGGTGGTAAGGGCCAAGCTGAACAGAAGAAAGTTGATGAAGAGGAGGCCAGGAAAAGAGAAGAAGATGCTAGGAGACTAACACAGGAGGCCAAGAGCTAGCTTAAGAGTGAAGAAGAAGAAAGGAAGAAAGCTAAACAAGAAGCAGCAAAGAATGCAAAAGAAGCTGCAAAAAAGGTAGAGGAAGCTGCCAGGAAGGAAGAAGAATAAAGAAAAAAGAAAGAGGATGAAGAGCTAAAAAAGAAGGAGGCTGAAAGTCTGAAACTAACGGGGTCCACAACAGATCAACAAACTTCTGACCTTGCAAACACTCAAGAAGTGCAAGATCAGGATTGTCCTGACTCTCAAGAGCCTGTTGTAACTGCTGGTAGCAATATAGGGCAGGTTGTTGTTTCTGGATTAAGGCTGATACCTTTTGAACAGAAGAAAGGGGAAGAAGTCCCAGATTTCAGTACCATATTTTATGACAGAGAAAGAAAGAGGATTGTGAAAAGGATTGAGAAGAAGGTTGAAACAGGTGGACAACCAGGGATGATGGTCACTGATAAGACGTTGGTACATGGGACAGACAAGGACCCAAGACTGACAATCCAAGCTGGAGCAGCACTGATCCACGCCTTCGAAGACAATGTAGATCGAATAATGACAGACCTTGAGCAATCAAGGAAAAATGCTTCCCAATTAAAGGATACTCTGAGAAAAGAGAGGGATGAAGGAAACAAATTAAAGAGAAAGTTTGAAGACATGCAAAATGAAATGAGGTCTTCAAAAGCAGAGCTTCAGTCCCTCCAAGAAGACAAGATGTCTTTGGAAGTTGCCATTGAAAAGACAGGAAGAGATGCTCAGGATAATTTAGCAAAATTGCAGCAGGAATATCAGGAGCTAAAGACAGAAAAGGATGGACTAAAAATAACATATGAAGAAATCCATGCAGAAAGAGACCAATTGCAAAGCAAAGTTGGGGATCTGGAAATACAAAGGGCTACCTTGTAGGAGACAGAAAAACAATTTCAAGTGCAAGCAGCAGAGTTTAAAGGACAAATTGCTTCACTAGCAGCATCTTTGAAAGAGGCCAAGGAACAGCAGACTGGTATTCAGCCTTTTAAAGAACATGTCCTAACACAAAGAAGCAGAATGCACTAGCTGCAGGTGTCCATAGAAGAAGAAAGATGCAGAGTCTTGTAGGTAGATAACAGATTGCAAGAAATTTTGGAAACTACCTCGTATTTTGTGGATAGGTCTCAAGACATTTTGGAAGTCTTGACGGGAAGGATAGGAAGGTCGGAGGCTAATGAAGAAATTCCTGCAGACTTACCAACAAAGGATCAACAAGGCTTAAGGCAGGATTATGACTTGTTGGAGTTTGCAATAAACACAACATAAGAGTTCAAGAAGGTGGTAAAGAAGACAAGAGGAGCTTGCACCGAGTATTGCAGAAGGCTGCTGATCACTTACAACCGATGCCAAGCGGCTGCTGAGGAGAGACTAGATGCATTTCCAGAACATGACCTGTTCGTAGAAATGTTACAAAGCAGATATCAAGAGGATGAGTAGAGGATTCAACAAGTCAAGGTCCTGGATGAACAGATCTTGAAAGAGGAGGTGGCTCATTCAGCAGTTAGTGTACAGTTGTTGGAGGACCAACTACGCCTAAGCTTAGCAAGAATTGAAGTGATTAAAAATCAGGCTGCAAAATTGAAATCAACATTCGTTTTCTCGAGCCTTCTGAATTTGAGAGTATAGCATCAGAAGCCCAAGCATGGAAAAAGTTCCTGAATAATCAAGCGGGGCCCTCTACTTAAAGGGCTTTATTATTTTGTTTTAATGTAATATATTGTAAATTTTATTAGCACTCAATATAAGACACTTTTGGGAAATGAAACATTGGGGAAGCCCAGGGGTCATTTGGGGCAGCCCAAAAGTTTTGCCTTTTGTATAAGTATAGGAGAGTTAGATAGAGAAAGGGACTTTTTCCCAGTTAGACTTGTGAGAACACATTATAAGAGGAACTATTTCATTTTGCAATATATAATTACAATTTTGCTTGTTGGAGAAAGCTTTGGTGGAATGTTCAAATGTTGTTCAATGGATGTTGTTGAAGGGAAACTATTTCGTTTTCAGCTTTTATTCATTAACTGTGAGATCGTTCTAACTTGTTGAACTTATGTTCTTGTTTGAATGTTCTCTGGTTTATTTTATGATAATTTCCACTATGAGTAATGAATGTTTTCACTACAATGAGCTATCTTATTGTTCATCTATCTATTCATGTTTATGTGTTTTGAATCAAAGAACAACTACCTGTGATTTTTCTTAATGCACGAACTGTAATGCATTGCTCATTGAATGATAATCTCGCTCCCTAGGGACAACTTAGTTAGTTTTATTTCCTGGCCTGTTTGATTAAGATGCGAGAGATTTTAAGATGAGAGGTAAGAACCTGCGCATCACATTGTGACTGCTCCTCGTTTTCTTTATCAAATCTACATTTTTAGATAGGCACTTGGATATCATACTTAAATTTAAAACACAAAAATATACACGGTGGACCGGGCCGCAACCGGTAAAACCCTTTATTTTTGTTACTTGACCTACGGTAGTCGGACCGTAAATCGAACAGATTCCCCATACCAAACAATCACGGGCTAGTTGCGAATGTTGACTAGGGAGAATCCCTTGCTATTGGTGCCTACAATTTTCTAGGCCTCAATAGTTTTTGGCGCTAGAAGGAGGGACACTAGTGCATGGCTGGCCGAGGAAACCCGTTTCCTCGAAATTACTCCACCAGTGATAGTTTTGAAAGCAGTTCATTTCCTAATTCGATTCCTGAAGAAAACAGAGAACATTTGTATTCTGTGGACAATGAAGTTGTTAATTATCTGAGAAGACACACTAGGGATTATGTGAAGAAGATTGGAGGATTATCGATTATCCCTGACTTTCCTAGAAGAGAGTACAAGAAGAAAGACTGTCCTGTAGTGGAAGACTCTGTGTTAGTCGGAGATTTAGAAGAAATTGTAGAAATAGCTCTATAGGAAGTTGTTCAGCCTTTGAATCAAGTAGGCCCTGATACACCTAATGGTTCACAAGTCCATACTCATGTTCATTCACCACCTCACTCTCCACCCAGACACATGGCAGGTGTAAATGCAAATTAGCCACCTAACCCACCAAATCCACCACATGGTTGGAAAACCAGATCACCTTTAAACCTAACACCTCCTTTGCATGACCTACCTCAAGCTTTTGAGAAGATGCTACCCAAGTTTAATCCAAGTGAGAAAATTTTAGTAGATGACCATTTCCAAAGTTTCTACTTGGCCATAGAAAGACTAAAGGCTGGAGAACACGAAGATGTAGTCTGCAGACTTTTTCCACATACCCTTAAAGGAGCAGAATCCTCATGGTATTTTGGCCTGCCTACAAACTCAATCCCAGATTGGGATACTTTTGAAAGGATATTCAGAAGCAAATATGCAGCCCAAAAGACTCATGCAGCTCTCATGAAAGGACTATGCGCTTTAAAAAAAGGGAGAAAAGAAAAGGTGCATAATTTTACTCAAAGGTTTTCTGCTTATCTTAAGAATTTCTCCATAATTGATAAGGTTTTGATTGAGTATTATATCTCAGTTTTGGGGCCTGACTTGGCTATGTTTGCAAAATCCCAAGTTAAACCTACGTTATCGGAGACTTATGAAGAAGCTGAAAAAGAAAGCATAGAAGATTATCCTGAGAAATCTGGAGAAAAAACTTTTGGGAAGAAAGCCTTATTACTATCTAAACCTAAGGAGGAGCAATCACATGATTTTAAGGGAATGTTAAAAATGATGCAGAAGCTTTCCAACAGAATAATAGATTTGGAAAAAGAAAAAGAAGCTCAGAAAGCCTATAAGCCTTACTACAAGAGAAGAGAGGATAACAATCAATCCAAACCTCCTCCACACAGTCCTACGTCAATGAACTTAACAGAGGTTGGTATGGATAATTTTTGCACTTTTCACCAAGAGTCTCATTCTGAAAAAAGTTGTCCTCAATGGATAAACTCAATGACATTAGTTATGAATCAGCTGCTAGATTCCAAATTAACAGAGGATAATGATGAAGAAGAAAAAGGTGGTAAAGCACAGAAAAATAAGAAAATGATGCCATGGTTTTATGGGATTGTGTCTCGCTTTTTGATACAGAAGAAAATACTTTGAAACATGAGGAGATATCGGAAACAAATATGACAGCAAGAAGCTTGTATTTGGTGAATAAAGACAAGTATGATACTCTCAAAGATTAAGAAATTGCAAGAGAACGTCAAGAAACAAACTAAGAACAACATAGATGATGAGATACCTAAAATTACCAGTCAAGATCTGAAATAGGTAAACATGCCTGCTAAGCCCATTGAAGAAGAAAATGTCAAAACACCTGAAGAACCAGAGGAAGAGCTACCCACAAAAAACCAACCTATAGAAGAAGTTGTTGAAGCAAGTGTGGGAGGAAAGACTAGGTTTAAAACCCCACCATTCCTGTTGACCTTGGAAATTTTAAATCATAAGGTACACAATTGTTTGGTGGATTCTGGATCATCAGTAAATGTTATGCCACTTGCAGTTTGCAGAAAGATTAGTGGACAGCCTAAACCTACTACCTGGGGGGTCACTCAATTAGACAAGATTAATGTGAAAGTAGTCGGGGAGATGGAGGATATTCTGATTCGTTTATCTGCAAATGAAAAGATATGTCAATATATTGATATTGTGGTAGCAGACATACCTAATGGTTATGGACTTATTTTGAATTGAGACTGGTCAGCGAGATTAAAGGGGTATTTTGCTTCGGATTGGTCACATTTGTGGTTGCCTCATAAAGAAAGCCCAAATCAGATCAAAATATTAAGAGAGCCCTACATGAAACACACTGTCACAAAATTGGAAGAAAGAAATGAATCAGTAAATTTTGTATTGGAAAATTATCTGATTGAACTTGAACTGGGACACTTTGCATCAGAAGAAGCCAACAACCTATCGGACACCCAGCCCGATCTCCTTCAATATTCACAGGTTGAAAAGATTGATTGTAAATTAGTAGATGTAGTTTTTGTTTCAAGAACAGTAGAATTAGATAATGGTTAGGTATTTCGCATCTTGTAGTCAAGCCTAGCCCCTTAACATATAAATTGCTAGATCTATTGGGGTGGGCAGAGAACTGGCTAGTTAGTGGATTAGTTCTCAGATTTTTATTTGTCTTGGTTTTTATTTCTTAATGACTTTGTAAATAAATAAATTGATTTGGTTAATTACTGCTTGTTTTTAGTTAAAATTTATTTTTTATTTCAATAAAAGAGGCAAACTTTTGGTTGCATGGAAAGCATGAGAGTTCTGGATTAATTAAGATCTTTGGGTATAAGATTGTATCCTATTGTTTGAATCTGATGGAATTTCTTCTAGTAAGTAGTTTTCCTAAATGGCTATGAACACATTGAAGTCCTACTTAATCCCTGAAAGATAACTCAAGATCAAGAGGTCTGGAATACTATTTCGAGGCCCCATCCATTTCACATTTAAAATGTCCTAGGGGGTGACAGCAAAGGACCCACAAAAAGCAAGTAGGGTAAATCGTATATTATATATAAATGATCCCATGCCGAAAATTCAAAAGCCCAAAGGTTGATAAGATTCAAAACTCCTAAAAGAAGCAATATCTATCAAAGCAAAGTACCGAATCATATAAGTACAAAATTTGTCGAAAGTTCTTCTCCGTCCGTGAGCTAAAAATTAAATACATCTCTCACACAAAAGGACACTATGGATAGAGGAGCCTGAATAAAAATTCAGAAAGAAAGGCATGAGGAGGACTCAAAAAGGACAAAAGGTTCACAAGCACACAAAAGTGCAAAATGGCTTGGGAATGAGGAACAAATGAATATCTCTGTTTACCATATGTTACATTCATGTGGTGTCCAAGATGGAAGCTACCCAAAGGTAGAGGTAAAATGAAACTCATCTATTTTGGCCTCAGAAGAGTTATCTTAACTTTGAGATTTTGGGTTCCATTTTCCTAAAATTGGACTATCATCAATGTTTAAAAGTACATATATTTTCTATTGGGGAAATTTAGACATCTAGAAAAATTCAGCATGTTGGTCTTATTGATAAACAGTCTGTCACTTGAGGAAGAGTTGATTTAGAGATCTAGGTTCACCAGCTAATCGCCAATTGTTGCAGCTGCAACATTTTCCTAAATTTCAAAAAATTTGGGACCCTCCTTTTAATTTTTGTCTTGCTTAGCTTTACTGCGAGTTTAATTTTTTGAGGTTGATTGTTGAATAAATATCTTTGTATGCTAATGTTGCCATTTGATTTTAAGTTTTGACTTATGGAGGAGTTCTTATTCTTGTTTGAGCTTTGGATCAGGGCCGTAGTCACATACGCAGCCGCTGTTGCGGAAGCTAAATAGCGAATGACCCGACCCAAACCCTTGTTTTTAGCCGATGCACTTTTTTTTTGGCGTTTTATTTCGTCACCATCATAACACTAGTGCCTTGTATCGCCGTTGTTTTAGATGATGATTCGCAAGCACTACGACAGAAGTTTTTACCTTTGCCGATCCCGCAGTTTGTTTTGATTCTTGTCACTATCAGAGCCATGTTGGACTTTTGATTTGGGGATTAGTTTTGTTTGTCCGATCGCCGTCATTTTCGTTGTCACAAAAACCTCAGTCTTTTTGTGTTCGGCCGTTGCGGCTCCGGAGCAGATTAACCATCCTCCTTATACGCCGATGCTCATGATCTATTTTGCTGATGGTTCGCTTAGCGTTAGTTCTTTTTTTTCCTCTGATTTTGACTGGTCTGCAGAACCGCATGTCATTATAGCTTCTGCCGTTACGGCTTTTTAGCATACTAATGGTCCGAGGCTTTAGTCATTTTGAGCCCCAATGTGGGGGTTTTTTAGTGTGTGTTTCACCGACGGTTTTAATTGTACTGCGGAACTCATAGCATCTTCATCGCCCATCGTTGCAGCTCTGTAATAGGTTGATCGTTGATGCCATAGTTGTCTCGCCGCCTAATTTGCGATGTTTTTTCCCGCTAAGTGTTTTCATCGGGATATATATGTGTGTGTGTGTGTGTGTGTGGGATTGGGCATTATTCTATTATTATCCTTGTGAACTCGTGCCTGCACTGTCCTTGTCATTTCGAACTGGGCGTTGTACCTAGCCATCGGGATCTCGTTCGTGGGTGGCGTCGCCGTGGAACTGTCAGATTCTCCTTGTCGACTACACAGCTCATTGCCAGGTAGGACAACCATGATTTTACCCTTTCTGTTGAGTTTTTTTTAAAACTAGGGTCTCGTTGTTGGGTTAGGTTTTTCCCACCGTGGTAGATGGGTGTATTTCTCTGAGTTTGTTCCCTATTAGCATAGTGTGGTCCACTTTGACAGTTAGCAGGGCAAGGGGGGGGGGGGGGGGGGGGTTCGTTTTCCCGAGTGATTGTTGCGAAAGCCATTATGGACTTTCAAACCCGGTGCGACTGTTTAGGAAATTGGTGGAGACGAGCGTTACGTTGTTTGCACTAGTTTTTCTGGGTCTGCGTATGGCCATCCAGGGGAGGATATCCTTTTCTTTTGCAGTTGGTAGGTTTTACCCTGGTTTTGTTTGGGACGCCTTAAGGTTTGATTTCGATTGTTTTGGTTGCCTGCGTGTTTTGATAGGGTCGCATTTTCGAAGATAAGCAGGTTTTGATGGGATTTATTTTGAGCAGGGAGTTAGAACGTATTCTACTGAAGTTGACGACACCGAGGGTTTTAGTTTTGATCAGACTGGTTTTTCTTCACTTATTGCCGTGCTTAGTCTCGTCGGTAGAGGTTTTACAATGTTAGCAAGGTTATCATGCATTTTGTTGATCGTGATTGATTTTAGTCCCGGGCATGACTTAGGATTTTTCAGAACCTATCATTTTGCAGAAGTATTTGCTAGTTAGTCCTGGTTTTGCATTTGCATAGATTTAGCTATAACAAATACGGCAGAGGTAAATGCTTATACGGATTTTTCATTCTTTCGAATGCTGATTAATAGCTCAAATAGCCTAAAGGCATTTTGTTTTGTGACAGGGCAACTTTTCCAAAGACGAGATGTCGAAAAGACAGAAAAAGAAAGCTCCTAGTGCTGAAGGAGATCCTGAGGTGGAAATTATTACAAAGGTTGAGTGCATTTATGAAGATACTAGAGCCACTACCGGGGCGAAACCTGACTACGAGTGGGGTGAAATTTATAGACTGATTTCAAACCAAGACGTGCCTGATACCAGGTTTGAAGAATTAACAATATATGTCAACATAGAGAAATCTGCCTTGATGAAGATAGCTACCAGACCTGAGCTTTTCCCATGCTCAGAAGTGATTGGATGGATTCTGCCTAGGGCAGACGTGACTACTATGATTCTGGCCAATACTGCCAAGCAGGGCTATGCTGCTTACAGTCCTGGTTATGTCTCGTTAGCTTATCACCTACCTCCAGCCCAGGTTTACCTTACTGAATATTGGTTAAAGGAAATTAACCTAGACCTGGTTGAAACAGTAAAAATAATGATGATACCTTGTAAGAATTTTCGAACCAGACCATCAGGGGAATACGACACAACTATGTTAAGAACCCCTTATAGGTTTATTGCGTTAATGCTGAGCAGAATTTTTGGGAGAGCCCACGACAAAAGTTTCAAGTTAGGATGGGTTCCTATTATCTTCTGTGTAGCCACCCAAGGGACTGTATTCAACTGGGCGAACATTGTGTCCAACAGTCTCTTAGCCTGCATTGCTTCAGCTCTGGGAGGGGTGTCTCAGAAAAAATCTGAGTTCTACATGAGCTCCATATTAATTGATTGTATACTATGCACCCAGCCATTTCCAAACCTAAGGTGCATGTGGGATAGGGACAGAACCCCTGTGTACACAGCCTACAAGCTGTTATTGGCACACAAATATTACAGTCATTATAAAGAAATTTGTGAACAAATTTATTATAGCCTTGTATACGTTGATTTTCTTGAAAGAATGCAATTGCATGTCTGAAGAGGCATTGAAAGTCATTGAGGAGTATGCTAATTATTATTTGACTGATGAGGGAATGTATATTAGGATGTATGGTTGCTCTAGGGCACCTGCGTTGCTCCCCAAGTATGCCACTGATTTTGTGGTGCATAAAGAAGCAGTTAGGTAGGTTTTCATTGATGGTATAGGGAGTTTTCTGTTCGAGCACAAGAAGGCAACTTATCCTCCCATACCTTTCAGACTGGGAATCTATAAGTTTTCAAAAGTTAAAAAAGCTATTGAGTTTGTACAGGAATTGGAACATTTTCACTTTGGGGAGATGAACTTCCATAGAAATGATTCCCAGGACAAAGTTGTAGAACTTTGCAAGGAAGCCAATGTGCATTTTGAATATACAAACCATTGGGATAAAGAGGAAGAAATTTTGAGAAATGCGGAAAATATGATTGCATTAAAAAGAAGATCACCACTAAAGGTGGTAAGGGCCAAGCTGAACAGAAGAAAGCTGATGAAGAGGAGGCTAGGAAAAGAGAAGAAGATGCTAGGAGACTAGCACAGGAGGCCGAGAGCTGGCTTAAGAGTGAAGAAGAATAAAGGAAGAAAGATGAACAAGAAGCAACAAAGAATGCAGAAGAAGCTGCAAAAAAGGCAGAGGAAGCTGCCAGGAAGGAAGAAGAAGAAAGAAAAAAGAAAGAGGATGAAGAGCTAAAAAAGAAGGAGGCTGAAAGTCTGAAACTGATGATGTCCACAACAGATCAACAAACTTCTGACCCTACAAACACTCAAGAAGTGCAAGAATAGGATTGTCCTAACTCTCAAGAGCCTGCTGTAACTGCTTGCAGCAATATAGGGCAAGTTGTTCTTTCTGGATTAAGGCTAACACCTTTTGAACATAAGAAAGGGGAAGAAATCCTAGATTTTGGTACCATGTTTTATGATAGAGAAAAAAAGAGGATTGTGAAAAGGATTGAGAAGAAGGTTGAAACAGGTGGACAACTAGGGATGATGGTCACTAATAAGACCTTGGTACATGGGATAGACAAGGACCCAAGACTGACAATCCGAGCTGGAGTAGCACTGATCCACGCCTCCGAAGATAATGTAGATCGAATAATGACAGACCTTGACCAATCAAGGAAAAATGCTTCCCAATTAAAGGACACTATGAGAAAAAAGAGGGATGAAGGCAACAAATTAAAGAGAAAGTTTGAAGACATGCGAAATGAAATGAGGTCTTCAAAAGCAGAGCTTCAGTCCCTCCAAGAAGACAAGATGTCATTGGAAGTTTCCATTGAAAAGATAGGAAGAGATGCTCATGATAACTTAGCAAAATTGCAACAGGAATATCAGGAGCTAAAGACAGAAAAGGATGGACTAAAAATAGCATATGAAAACCTCCATGCAGAAAGAGACCAATTGCAAAGCAAAGTTGGGGATCTGGAAATACAAAGGGCTACCTTGGAGGAGACAGAAAACAATTTCAAGTGCAAGCAGTAGAGTTTAAAGGACAAATTTCTTCACTAGCCGCATCTTTGAAAGAGGCTAAGGAACAACAGACCAGTATTCAGCCTTTTAAAGAGCATGTCCTAACACAAAGAAGCAGAATGCACTAGCTGCAGGTGTCTATAGAAGAAGAAAGATGCAGACTCTTGCAGGTAGATAACATATTGGAAGAAATTTTGGAAACTACCTCGTATTTTGTGGATAGGTCTCAAGACATTTTGGAAGTATTGACGGGAAGGATAGGAAGATTGGAGGTCAATGGAGAGATTCCTGCAGAATTAACAGCAAAGGATCAACAAGGCTTAAGGCAGGATTATGACTTGTTGGAGTTTGCAATAAACATAGCAGAAGAGTTCAAGAAGGCGATAAAGAAGACAAGAGGAGCTTGCACTGAGTATTGCAGAAGGCTGCTGATTACTTACAACCGATGCCAAGCAGCTGCTGAGCAGAGACTAGATGCATTTCCAGAACATGACTTGTTCGTAGAAATGTTACAGAGCAGATATCAAGAGGATGAGCAGAGGATTCAACAAGTCAAGGTCCTGGACGAACAGATCTTGAAAGAGGAAGTGACTCATTCAGCAGTTAGTGTACAGTTGCTGGAGGACAACCTACACCTAAGCTCAGCAAGAATTGAAGTGATTAAAAATCAGGCTGCAAAATTTGAAATCAACATTCGTTTTCTCGAGCGTTTTGAATTTGAGAGTATAGCATCAGAAGCCCAAGCATGGAAAAAGTTCCTAAATAATCAAGCGCGACCCTCTACTTAAAGTGCTTTATTATTTTGTTTTAATGTAATATATTGTAAATTGCATGAGCACTCAATATAAGACAATTTTGGGAAATGAAACATTGGGGAAGCCCAGGGGTCATTTGGGGCAGCCCAAAAGTTTTGCCTTTTGTATAAGTATAGGAGAGTTAGATAGAGAAAGGGATTTTTTCCCGGTTAGACTTGTGAGAACACATTGTAAGAGGAACTATTTTGTTTTGCAATATATAATTACAATTTTGCCTATTGGAGAAAGTTTTGGTGGAATGTTCAAATGCTGTTCAATGAATGTTGTTGAAGGGGAACTATTTCGTTTTCAGATTTTATTCATTAACTGTGAGATCGTTCTAACTTGTTGAACTTATGTTCTTGTATGAATGTTCTCTGGTTTATTTTATGATAATTTCCACTATGAGTAATGAATGTTTTCACTACAATGAGCTATCTTATTGTTCATCTATCTATTCATGTTTATGTGTTTTGAATCAAAGAACAACTACCTGTGATTTTTCTTAATGCACGAACTATAATACATTGCTCATTAAATGATAATCTCACTCCCTAGGGACAACTTAGTTAGTTTTAATTCCTCTCATGTGTGATTTAGATGCGAGAGAGTTTAAGAGGAGAGGTAAGAACCTGCGCATCACATTGTGATTGCTCCTCGTTTTCTTTATCAAATCTGCATTTTTAGATAGGCACTTGCATATCATACTTAAATTTAAAACACAAAAATATACACGGTGGACTGGGCCGCAACCGGTAAAACCCTTTATTTTTGTTACTTGACCTACGGTAGCCAGACCGTAAATCGGACAGATTCCCCATACCAAACAATCATGGGCTAGTTGGGAACGTTGACTGGGGAGAATCCCTTGCTGTTGTTTCCTATGATTTTCCAGGCCTCAACACCTTCATTTAAGCAGGAGACAAACTTTAGTACATAGTAAACAAATAGTTGTTTTCATCTCATGCTACTTCAGATCATTACTCACTAAATCAATCTTTCAACACTTAATTTTGAATGGAAATAATGAAGAATGCAATTATAGAAATTAATAAAGGAATTTATTTTAACTTCTAGAATTGACCCTTTAGGATGTAAACTGTTAGCAGTTAAGTTACTCTCTTTATCAATGACTTTAAACATTAATTGTCGCTAGAAAAATTTTAGTTTTTTATGAAATTTGCGGTATTACATGTTTAACTATGTAAGGCCCATGCAACATGGGGTTGAACTGACCCGCCCCTAGCGATTCACTAGCTTGGTCATATAAAAGAACCAAGTCACCCTTAGTAACTCTTCGGGGATGGACATATTTACCATACTAAGCCGTAACGCAATGTTTCTTCACTTCAAGAGCCACTAAGGCGTCTCGACGCTACTCATTAAGGTGTTTTGAGTGGACCAGATGTTCTTCTAAGTCAGAATTCTCTGGTAAGAGTTCTACAACTAGCTTCAAAGAAGGAATCTCAAATTCAATCGACAATATCGACTCCACCCCATGCACTAACTGATATGGAGAAAAACCGATGGCACTCTCAATGGCGGTTCGGTAGGCCCACAAAGCAGGGTAAAGCATAATGTGCCAATTATTCTTGCTTTGTGCAACGCTTCTTTGGAGAATGGACTTAAGGGACTTGTTTACAACTTTGACCTGTCCTTTCACTTGAGTATGATAAGAAGAGGAATACTCTTTCTTATACCCCAATTTGGAAGATAACTCATCCATCATCCTATTTTGAAAGTGCTTGCCATGGTCTGTGACAAGCTCTCTTAAGATACCAAACCGAGTAATAATTTGATTCAACATGAAGTGAGTGGCCGTCTAACCATCGTATTTGATAGTAGGCATAGCCTCTACCCATTTCGTGAAGTAATCCACGACCACTATAATGTGATGGTGACCCCTAGCCGAAGCTGGGTTGCAATCCATAAAATCGACCCCCCACTTGATGAAGGGACCGACAATGATAATGGGGTGTAATGGGGCGGTATGCGAATGAATGTTCCATGCAAACACTTGGCAAAGGTGGCATCGCCTGACGACATTAATACAATCCTTAAAGATTGACGACCAGTAATAACCTGCTCTCAAAAAAAATTGGGCTATAGCAAGCCCGAATAAATGACCACCACATGCCCCATCATGGCAATCATTAAGCACAGTCTCAGCCTCCTCATGAGTTAAACATCAACGTAAAATGGAATCCACCCCACGATGATACAAAGTATCACTGACAATGAGGTAGTTCTTAGCAATGTTTCGTAAATGTCAATGCTCATCCCGTGAGAGGTGAGGATGGACCTTCAAAGTCTGTAAATAAACAATAATATCGCCATACCAAGGGTCTACAGTCGAGATGAGGAGGATATGCTTGTCAACAAAAGAATATTCATGAATCTCAACTTCGTCTAAACTAGGAAAATTCGACATGAGCTCTGCAAAGATAAACGATTTTTTGATTTTACTGAAACAAAATTGAGATCGAACTGTTGCAAGATTACATTGCATTTATTATATTTCCCCCCTATCATCCATCTGGTTAGGGCGAAATAATATGGATTGATATGAGCCATAACCATAGTTTGGCGAAGGAGTATATAATGTCTCAACCGTTGAACCGCATGGACGGTAGATAAGGCTAGCTTCTCCACGTGAGTGTAACGAAATTTGGCGTCAATAAGGTTCTGACTAAGATAGTAGACAACGTGCTCTTGGAGCTCATCCTCCACTTGAACCAAAACCATTCCAATCTTCTCTTGAGACATGCCCATGTATAACAAGAAATAACGGCTATAGTCGGGTGGATTAAGCACTAGGTCCAATGCCAAGGCTTTCTTCAATGCATCAAAAGGCTCCTGGGCTTGCTCATCCGAGATAAAAGGAGTGTCTTTCTTCAAAAGGCACATGAAACCCTTAGTTAAATTCGAAAAGTTGACAACAAACCTCCATAAGAATTTAGCCATCCCTTGCAAACTCTGAAGGTGTCTAATAGTGCGTGGGGAGACAATCAAAGTATTGCCTCCTTGGAAACGATGAATCCCAATAGCCGAACTACTTTCATGCAAAAGATGCACTCCTGAGGGTTCAAACGAATTTGATAATGCCGACATCTCTCGAAAACCAAGCGTAAATGGTCTGGTTGACCCACTCTCAAATGAGAGTGAGCAGCTAAATCATCCAGATAGACTTCAATAATTCGCTTAAGGTCATGAAAAGAAAAGGTCATCGCCCGTTGAAACGTAGCTCTAATGTTTTTAAGGCCGAAGGGCATTTTTCGATATGAAAAAGTCCCCCAAGTACAAATGAAAGTTGTCTTGTGTTGGTCCTTGGGTTAGATTTGAATCTAATTGTATCCTGAAAAACCATCCATGAACTAAAACACCTCGCTTCCCGCACACTCATCCAAAACCTGATCAATCAATGGTGTGGGAAGGTTATCTTTAGGACATGCTTTGTTCATGTCTCTGAAGTCAGTGCATACCGAGATGGTTCCATGCTTCTTATCAACTGGAACAGGGTTGGATACCCATTTAGTTAAGGGAACCAGATAGATAAAGCCAGCCTTGAGCAACTTCTCTATCTCTACCTTAATGGCAGATGCCTTACGGGGATTCATCGTGTGTAAGCGATGTCGAACAGGACTAGCATCAGGGTAAGCTTTAATCTCATGTTCGACAATTCGAGGGTCAATTCCTAGAATCTTGTCATACGACCAAACAAAGACATCACAAAATTCTTTAAAAAGCTTAGTGTATGCTTGAATCTCATCGAGAGAACAATCTGCCCCAATGTAAATGTTCTCAACCTTACAAGGGGTTTGAGAAATGTTGATAGGGATAGTAGATGACAAATTATCCATGTTCCTTTCAACATATATACCATAAGTGCCTAGTGGGATCACAAGACTACCAACCTTCTCGCTAAGGGTCGCCCTAAATTCATCAAACTTGATTTGTTAAGCTTTGGGAAGAAGTAAGAGCGATGGTGCAAATCTTCGCAAGGCCGTTCCAAACCATTCATGGCTTCGAGAATCGTTTCATTGGAAGGAAAAACATCATCGAAGCAATCATGTGAGCGTGGTGACGCAACTACCCAAGAAGGCAGTACGAAAGTGTCCTCCTCCTCCGTTCGTGAAGAGGAAGGACTACAGTCTAGAATGGGATCAAGAGTAGCTTGATAATCAATCTTTACCATAGACAATGACATCTCCATCTTAGTAGGTCTAGGATATTCATCCAAAGTGCTCGCAGAAGAGAGAATCCAAGGGTCCTCCAAATACATAGTTCGAAATGGGACCGAACTCAACGATGACAATTCGCTACCAAGATTGGAACCTATAGTCAAGATTGGTGCAAAAATATTAAAGGATCCCATTAAGGATGGATACATTCCTACATCATCATTCTTAGTTTCCGGCTGTGAATTATCAATAACAGGGATAGTAAATCCCGACAATGTTAACGAATTGGAATTATCAAATGAATTTTGATCGATCGTGACAATCCCATCTTCAAAAGGGAAGCAAATCACACGAAAGATGGAAGACACAAATGCTCTCATGTTGTGAATCCAGTTATGGACCAGTAAAAGGTTGTAATCGAGGGGCACATCAACCACCTCGACCTCTATGGACACGATCTTCACTCTCAATTGGACCTGAAGAGAAGGAAGAATACCATGTGGACGAAAAGAATGACCATCAAAGGCAGTCAACATGGTCCCGTATTTCGACAATGGGGGTGAACCAAGACCTTTACAACAGGTTAGAGACATCACAGAGGCTGCAGCGCCTTCATCAATCACTGTGCATTTGATCGTGTTGTTCATACACTCCACATGGACTATGAAAGCTACATTTTAAGGAAATCGAGGCTAGACCTCATGGGTTTCAAATATAATCACCGTGGAAGGATGAGAATCAACCATCCAAAGGGCAGTCAATAAGGCCTTTCTCTGTAAATGACAAGTTTGAAGGACTTCGAGAGCTGGCATCACATAAGGAGTCTGACCCAAATCATCGACAATAGAATAGTGTTGGGCAGCTCGAGCATTAGGATTGTGCCCCGAGCGCTTGAGGACTCCTTTAGGAATGCGAGGTATACCTTCAGGCTTGTCAATATGCAAAGGAACCCCAAGAGGTGTAGGCTCTTTCCCCACATTGGGTTGCGGGGAAACATAGTCTTTAACATGTGTCACAACATTTTTAGTCGTCATCATGTTGATACAACCATGGCCACCTTCTACGTTCGACAGGTTTTGATGCCCACCAGAAGCACTTCTGGATTCCATGTTCCTTGAATTCATATCTTTGTTATGCGATAAAGGGTCTATAAACACAACTGGGCTCTATGGAATGAATTTCGAGGCTTCATCAATACGAGGGCACAAGTAAGTGAGGTGATCTCCCCCACAAAGCTTGCAAAGGAACTTAACCTTATGTTTAGACTTCTTGTCTCCCCCAAGATCACCACTGTTCTTGTCATCATTACCATTCTCCTTCATATTCCCACCTCTACGATTATTTCTTCCCTTTTTCTTATTCCGTCTGGGCTGTTGGTTACTTTTCTAGTCCGACGAGTGTACTAAAAGCACATTTGTCGTTTGGGTGGGATTGGACGAAGCCCTAGCTTGTCCGGTCAGAGACTGATTAATAGACAAATTCCTCATTTGATGTGTAACCTAGTCTACAACTTTAGTACTTGCGGAGCCAACATTGTCGTCGACATGTGGCCTAGGTTTAACTTAGGCTCAAAGTTAGACTATGGAGCGTTTGGTATAATCTCATATAAGGGCCCAAACTGAGCGTAAATCAAGTCTAGTTGCTGAGCTCGGAAGATATCCTGTTCCTCATTCATAACTCTGGATGTCGAAACATCCTTCACGATATATGGCACTAACGACTTCAGGAACCATTCCAATAAAAACTCGGGTAGAATGTTGGATTTAATCAACCTCTTCTGTCTATGCCACTCTTGAATATGATCAGAAATATGTGTGGATTTCTCTTGTCGAAATGTTGACAAGAGTTCAGTATCAACATCATAATGCAAGCAACCATTCCTATATGAAAACCCTGATCACTATACAACTAAGCAAAACCTACTGTAAGCACTAATTCCATGCAAGTGCGTCATGCATAAACATGCAAAAACAAAACATTTTTGTTATTTTGTAATAAATGGTATGTAAATGCAGTGAAACAAAGTCTCTATAACTCCTAGACCCTGCAGCAAGTATCAGATACAATCCAAGCAAGACACTGAGATAAAAAGGTCTAATGCAATAATATCAAAACAAAAAAGAAGAAAGATGACAAGAACAACTTCTACCTAAAAAGCAAAGCAAAAACGTCTTTGGTCAGAAACAAAGGCAGTGGACAGACATCAAAGGCATCCAAGAAGACTTAGGAACAATCAAAACCCACCCAACATCTCTTAAACATCAAAGTCACACTCAAAAGAGAGTCATACATGATTGTTCACAGGAAAACCACGTGTATACGCGACTATTAAAGGAAAATCCATGTGTATACGCAATTGATACAACTATAACCCATGTACAACAAGAGGAAGGACGTAAAATGATAGGCTAAGACTCAAATTAATTTAACATGACACAAATGGGATAGCATACTTCAAAACCCGACACAGAAACATAGAGAAACAGAGAGCAATTCAAGCACATTGTGCACCCAAACCCCAAAGAAAAACAAGGAACCTCCCTTGCGGAGTCGCCAATTCTGTTACGGAGAGAAACTTCCTATGGCTTGGGATAGACCACAATGGACTAAATGACACCAGAAATCAATCCACTTCAATATGCAAGAGAAATAAATGTTGTTAACACTAAGGGATACATAACATACCTTATTCCGAACGGTTGTAGTAGATCCCTGTTGAGCTTTTCGACCATGCTTGTACCTACAATTCATTCTCAACAACGACGAACAAAGAAAGCATGATATATGTTAATTGTTAGGCCTACTCTAGCATATATAAATCCAACATGTATAATCAAATACAACTAAATCCATGGACAAGAATATTCATAGTCATACACATGTAATGGACGAGAAATAGATATTTCTATTATACTGAACATAGATAACGTGACAAACTCTGTAGGAACCTTGTCAAAACAGAGAAACCGAATCCTCCACTTGCGCCTCCACCACTTCAATCCTCCATCTCAATGGAAATCTCACAAGACAATGACAAGCTTGGGAAGAGCAGCAATGTGTGCTCAAAAGGACAAAGGGATGCACACTCAAGCATGTATGGATGGGGCAACAATGAACTATAGTTTCCTTGCTCTCAAATGTTCTCCTCCTCTAATGCATCCAAGAGGCTCAATATATAGCCCTTCAATAGGCAATGAAGGGTCGAGTCAGAGCATTTCTAGGCATATGGAAGACCAAGAGTCAAGTTATTCAAGACTCATTGAGGAAAACTCCTAATGTTTTTATTTTTATGCATATTTCCCTATGTACGCAGGCTATAGCGAAGCAAGCTGCATGTACACGCGGATTTTAAGCTAAAACCCATGTAGAGCCATAAACAAGTGTTTTTTAGGGGATTTCTTGGATCATCAAATTATGTTTCGAGCAGAGGGGGTCCAAAGTGTTTGTAGAGGGACATGGAAGGCCATAAAAGTGTGATCTACCAAGTGTGGTAAAATCAACTATAACACCGAGATCCCTTGATGTTCCAAGAGATCTCTGCAAAACCATCAATTTTTTTTCAAATTTGTTCTTCTTAAATATCCTTATCTTTTGGTGGCTACCAAATCCCTTGATGTTCCAAGAGATTAGCTTTATTGAGAAAGGATTCTTGCAGTCGCTAGGTCCACCTTGATGGTAAGAAATTGTCTGCAATCCACCAGTCTAGATCCTACCTCAACTATTCTCTACTTGTTACTTCTTCTTCCCCGCTTCTCACTCGTCTCTTTATTTTTTCTTTTGTTCTCCAATGGATTAACAAGATTTATTCCTAGGGATGTTGAGAGTTTGGATTTTAATATTGCCTCTTGGAGAATCCTAACTTGCTAAAGGGGATATATCCCTTTCTCTTATCATCTCTTGCCTTCTTGATTCTGTCGAGATCTAGTTCCATAAACTCCATATCTTTGTCCTCTTCTTCTACCATGATAATATCCCCCTGCAGTCCTTGCTGTTGATCCGGATCTGGTTCCTCTCTCTTTGCTTTAGAGTTTTTATTCTCTTGACCTTTTTCATTATGATCCCCTTTTTCTTTTGGCTTTGTTTCATTATTTGGGATTTTATTCAGTTCCTCAAAACTATTTGATGTACCAGGATTCTTACTTAGATCTTTTCCCTTGACATTTTCCTTGCCTTTTTCTATTCGATACCTTGACAAAGCCATTGACATCTGTATCCTCCCTTGAATTTTGTTGCAAGGGCGGGGTGTTTAAGGGGATATATATATATATA
>LPNX010753036.1:629976-683728 GCA_001517045.1 Pseudotsuga menziesii
CATCATTTTGTTAATAAACAACTCCAACAATTTGTTTTGCTGCATCATTTCAATAATCTTTGGCCTGTTTCTTCCTGTCTGAAAGATTCAGTTCTTGGTTTCAATAATAGTACCACTGCCATCTTCAGCTTCTTGTAAATCAGCATGCTGCCCAGGATTTATAACATGTAGTCATAAGCATATTTAGTCATAAGCACAAGCATTCCATCTTAATCAGAACTGAGTGCAAAATATGTGTGCACACTGCATACAGAAAAGTGTCCTCAAATCAATACTGTTTCAGTTAAGGTGACTGAATTTTGTATAGAATATGTATTAATGGAACTGGTCTATATAGGTTTGGGATTTGTAGATAATTCAAGTTTAAAATAAATATATACAGGATCTTTGTTTGCTTATACAAATGAGGGGAACGACTATGCTTACTGTGTTCGAGTCTTACCTGGAATTTAGACTGTACTCAAATAGGTTGTTGCTTTTGGATGTATGCAGGTTTTGGATGCCCCTGCACTTCAAGATGATTTCTACTTGAATCTCGTGGATTGGTCATCCAATAATGCACTTGCAGTAGGCTTAGGCACTTGTGTCTACCTATGGAGTGCATGCACCAGTAAGGTATTTTTTTTTTCATGAAATTATTTAAAAAAACAGAAATCACACAGATTTTAGTCAAAATAATATTAGTTTGACTTAACAGAATTGATTTAGAGCATCCAGGGTGAAGTAGGAATAGTTCACGTAAGTTTTATATTGATTGAATAACTATTGAATAGTACCCAGCAATGTTAACAAGATACTAACTACTGTTATTTCTTTAGCCATCCTTCAGCTTAGCCAAAATCATAAAGTAATATTTCTAGGAACTTATCCTTATCATGCCTTGGCAATTTTGTATCTCCTGATATGCAGGTGACAAAACTGTGCGATCTAGGAGTCAATGATAGTGTATGTTCAGTTGGATGGACACCACAAGGCACACATCTTGCTGTGGGTACTAACGTTGGAGAGATCCAGGTAATGCTATAATCATTCTTTTTAAGGCTGTGATGTTGAGATAAATTGCAGGCTAAATGCTTGACAAAGGAATTACTTTGTCATATCCCCGTGATATTCTACATTTAAATCCATTTCAGCAGGTTGATTTTTATATGTGCTTATACAAAACTTTAGCTAGCTTACTGTTGTGTTCAGCTCTGTAATTTGTAGAAAGGGTAATTAGGCTTAAGATAGCATTGATGAATTATTTCAATTTTTGAACTGAAAGTATGGTTTAACATTTATTTGTTTCTCTGATGTTACAATTGCAACAAGAGAAGCAAAGTGCATTCTGCAGCCTAGTATGAAGAAGATGTGTTTAACATTTATTTGTTTCTCTGATGTTACAATTGCAACAAGAGAAGCAAAGTGCATTCTGCAGCCTAGTATGAAGAAGATGTGTATAATATCTGTGCCTAAAGCTGATGAGACACAACAATCTCCGTGGCTAAAGCTGATGAGATTCATGGCATAATGTCAACCCGAAAGATAATATTTAAAAATAATTACAATATTAAATATGGATGAGATGTGTAACAGCAATCTTTTTAATTAAATATTATAATTAAACCCATCTAATATTTAAAAAATTAGAAGGTAAATATGGATGATGTGTAACATCAAGGTTTTAAAATCAAATAGTAAGAACAAACAAAACGTGCTGTGAATCTTTTAAAGCACTGAATGATTTACATCTCAAGTTCTTTTTCCTTTTTATCCCTCTTGGTCATTAATCGATCCAGATTTCAGATAGAGCTACGCTGGTGCTCTAACATAGTCATTGGATATACATATGTGATGTGCAAGGGGTTTCTATGGGGATGCTATAACTGGTGTCATCTTTATGGCATGGCATGGCATTTTACTTGTGTTTACTGTGTGACTAGCCGCATGTTTGATATTTCTTTCAACATCAGTGCAACTAGAACACTAGTTCTTTTACAAGAACATAAACAGATGTTAAAAATGGAAGATTGCCAATCGCTCTGGTTTCCTTCCCTTCATTAAGTTTTACTTTCTCTCCTCCATTACATTACTAGTTTATGCTATCCTAATCTTTTGTTTCTTCATGTCCCACCTTGCAATTCTGGGGAACCTATCATCTAAAATTTGTTCTTATTTTGGCACCAAATTCATATAGTCTCAGGAGATGTCTGTAACAATTGTATGGTAATTATTTATGTATTTATATGCAGATCTGGGATGCATCTCGCTGTAAAAAGGTTCGGACCATGGGTGGTCACGGCACTAGAGCAGGAGCACTAGCTTGGAGTTCTTACATCTTATCATCTGGTAGCAGGGATCGGAATATTCTTCATCGTGATATTCGTGTTCCAGATGATTTCGTAAGAAAGCTTGTTGGCCATAAGTCAGAGGCAAGTTCCATACAGTTTGGTTTCTGCTGTTTCAGATATTCGTATAATTATATGGTTATTGGTATGGTTGTATTTGGGCATAAGTCAGGGGCAAGTTCCCTATGGTTAATTTGTGGCATATAATAGCAAAAGACATTGTGTAGAGGATGTATCATCAGCTTGCATCTATTACTTTCAGGTCTGTGGATTGAAGTGGTCTTATGATGACCGAGAATTGGCATCTGGTGGAAATGATAATCAGGTTAGGTGTTTGTGACAGTTGGTTTAATGATCCATGCCATTATCACTTTTCATATTCCTCACCTTATTGAAGATATTAACCCTAAGCTGTTGCACTCTTTTGACAGCTTTTAGTGTGGAATCAACAATCCTCACAGCCCTTGTTGAGATTCAATGAGCATACTGCTGCTGTTAAGGCCATTGCATGGTCTCCCCATCAACATGGAATTCTTGCATCTGGAGGTGGGACAGCAGACCGCTGCCTTCGCTTCTGGAACACAGCAACGGATACACGTTTGAACTGTATTGATACTGGTAGTCAGGTACATTTTGTTTCCCCTCCCAATCTAGGCGAGAAGAGCAAACATGTCTACTTTGGCGCACATTACAAGAGAGTGTAAAGGTTGCCCAACATTGCCTTTTCTACAATAAGGAAATGCCTATAAGGTGTATGTTGCCATAAATGCTCTTTGTGCTTCTCTAGTCTCATCCTCTTGTAAGAAAGGGGGAGCCACAAAGAATATTCAACTGCTATCCGTTCCCAGAATTATTGGGCTACCTTACATCGCCACAGAACGTGTTTTAATGTTTCAGATTTCTGGCATATTACGCAATGAATCCATAATGATGGGGAGTCTAGATTTTGTTTATCAATCTTTTTATGAACATTGTATAGTAGCATATGTCAAACGGTGCTCAAGCATTTCTTTGCATAATTCCGGCTTTATGAGATTGTCTCTGGTTTCGCAGGTTTGTAATCTTGTATGGTGCAAAAATGTCAATGAACTTGTTAGTACACATGGATATTCTCAGAACCAGATAATGGTCTGGCGATATCCATCCATGTCAAAGGTATGCAAACATGTTTATCTGTTGTAACTAAACTTGCATGCACTATAAACTTAACTGTACGAGTTTAACCTGGTCCTTTTATGGAATAGAAAGGTAGTCAGATACCTCTTTTCACTTGTTTGATATTTTCTAGTTCAATTATAGCTGTTGTTTCTGATATCATGTTTTCTGTTGTGAAAATTCAGCTTGCCACTCTAACAGGTCATACACTCAGGGTTCTTTATCTTGCCATTTCACCCGACGGACAGGTAACTCTTTTCAGTCCAAGACGACTTAGATTATCTTTTTGTGCTGTTTGATAAAAGTTTAGATGGAAAGTCAGCTTGATCAGACAATATTTGGGCTTTGTTTGCAGACAATTGTCACAGGTGCAGGGGATGAAACACTGAGATTTTGGAATATTTTTCCATCTCCAAAGTCACAGGTACATTTTCATATGCAAAGAAGGGAATTATTCATAAAAATGTTGTACCTTAGTTGTAAATTGTATATTTGACAACATTGTTTTTCATCCAAATGTTATTTCAACTAACCATTTGAGGGACTATTTTTTTGTGTGCAGAGTGCTGTTCATGATTCTGGATTATGGTCTCTAGGACGAACTCAGATTCGATGATATTTTTCTTAGAGGAAACACATATTTTCCCTCCCCTGATATACATATTCCCTGTCCAAAATTCATTTTATGCTGCTAGGTAATCCAACTGGGAACCATAATCATAGGGATCCCTGTGAGGTGAAGGCAGAAACAAATGGATCCATGAGCTTATTATTCTTTTGCATGATGGAGAGCTTAGTCCCCTCTTGCGTCTTATGCTGCTAGCTAACCCAAAAAAAATCCATAAATGCAAGCTTTATTATTTCCTGAGTGGAAGGCACGAGTAAATCATGTCCTGAAATTATTATTCTTTTGCACGATGGTGAGCTTAAGTGTCCCTGCAACTAAAGTTTTCAACGTGTTGCTTGAGGTTACTGTCTGTTAAATATGAAGCGCAACGGCACAATAGGTCTGTAACACACTGGAGCAATTTGAAATTCCTCATTATTCTCTGTGGATTTTGCAGAACCTATCTTGTTTCTTATTGAAGGGAAGTGCTCTGCTTGTTTTGCAGGAATTTCTCCTTAATTTGTCTGGGAAACATCCAGACACACCATTGTTTGAGAAGTTAGGCAAACTTCATCAAATTTGATTTGTCTGATTTGTCTGGCAGTTGTGTATTCTATTTTTCTGTATAATTTTTGGGTTCTGTATAGACAAGGTAGGTTGGGTGTTCAAAATGGGAATGTGCACTCTAAAGTAGACCTACCTCTTTAAAGGTTGTTTCTATTGAAAGTTCCAATGAGATTTGTGATGGTTGGTTTTGGGTGATTGATTTTATATTGTAATAATAATTTATTGGTGAGTGAATATCCTCATTTTTTTTATGCCTGTGAAAGTTCCAATGAGATTTGTGATGGTTGGTTTTGGGTGATTGATTTTATATTGTAACAATAATTTATTGGTGAGTGAATATCCTCATTTTTTTATGCTCGTCTTTATTCAGTTATGCTGCAATTGCAGAAATATTTTCAGCTGAAAGTTATGATTCTGGCCCAGAAGTTTATTGAAAATTTGTGCTATAGGAAAGTATGTATGTATATCAAAGCCAATTATTTCATATGGGTTTATTGAAAATTTGTGCTATAGGAAAGTATGTATGTATATCAAAGCCAGTTTTACTTCATATGGGTTCCTGTATTTGGGTCACTGATTTCATATTATAAGTGTTTATTGTTAAGTGAATATCTGCTTCTCATTCCTTATTATTCAGCAATGCTGCTGCAATGGCACATTGCAGAAATATTTCAAGTTGAAACTTACGATTCTGGCCAAGAATCCATTGGTAATTTGAATTCTTGCAAACCAATCCAAATCTATCTAATTACAATGGGTGTCTTGGAATCTCACATTAGCAAATTCCTTAACGTCGATATGGAGTATGAATATCAGTAGATATCGGATGAGTATGACAAGGAATTTAATTGGAGACAAAACACTGAGAAATATTTCAAGTTGAACTTACGATTCTCGCCAAGAATCCATTGATAATTTGAATTCTTCAAACCAATCCAAATTTATGTGATTACAATTGGTGTCTTGGAATCTCAAATTAGTAAATTCCTTAACGTTGATATGGAGTATGAATATCAGTAGATATCTGATTAGTATGAGAAGGAGTTTAATTGGAGACAAAACACTGAAATTTGGGACAGTTCATATGTTTGATTGTTCAACAAATCATGTCTTATCGGATGTAGTTGGTTGGTTACCAAAGCATGTCTTATCAAACGTAGTTGGCTTAACATTACATCAACTTTCTAAAGAGCTGCAGATGAGATATCTATCTGCCATATCTGTCACATTGACTACGTTGACCTAATCCAAATTCACTAGAAGGTTCTTAAAAAGCAAAAATATATATGTGAAGACTCTCCCTTAATCTAATTACTTGAAATGGCCGATTTACACTTGATTTAATTACTTGAAATGGCCCATTTACACGAGTAAGCTCTTAAATTGCACATTTACACTTAATGTAATTAAGTAAAATGACCCATTTACACAAGTAAATCGGCTCAAACATGTGTTTGAGAGATTTGAAGTTTGAACCTTACCGAAGAGTATAAAATACCCCACTTCATCTAATTTGCCAGCCACTATAGAACCAAGCGAATCAGCCACCAACTTGTACTTTTTTTTTCAGGAGAAAAAAGCCTGTCCTTGATATTCATTAATGAATCAAAGAGCATCTACTGTGCCGACCCAATCACTGGGTTACAATCGTGAAGGAGGATCCTTCATAGTCTTTCAGTTATGTCATGAAAGAGCCACATCATAACGAGTTTGCATGAGGGGCAAGCTCACCAACAATACAGTATCCCATTAGAATAAGCTGCTATTCACACCATATCTACCGTGAACAAAAGAGTGCAGAACAGTAGTCTAAAAAGAGCCTGCTCCATAACAAATCCAACTGCGGTGCAATAAGAAAAAAAAGGAGTACATGCTCTAGCACCAATCTCAAAAGAGAACAAAACAATCCTGAGAGGTCAAATGACCATCAATAAATTCCGGAAATTACCAGATCCCGAAGCCAAAGAAAGTGCTTTTTTAGAGAGGCAATCTACAAGCTGATTAAATTCACGGTAGATATGGCAGAAAGACAACTCTAGGAAGCAAGAGCATAGCTTCCTAGTGTCCCTACACCAATGATAGAGATCTGGTGGTGAAAGGGAAGCAGTACCCTCTGCCTAGTTGATAATGACAAGCGAGTTGCCAAATATCCAGAGCTTGGGTAACCCCATCATTTGGGCTGTATGCATAAGGCCCCAGAGCTCGATCAATTTAGCTTTTGTGTTGGTGCAAGGACCAGCCCCCAAAGCAAATTCGAGGTGATGTGACCCATTCAACATTAGATAGAAGCCAACTCCCCCAACCTTCTTTGATGATGCCCCATCAAAGAAACCACAGGGGTAGTGAAGCATAGGACCCAAGCCCAGAGGTCTAGACTTTTTTGACAGAAGGGCAATACATTTGTGAAAGATATGCAATCTGATGAAGTATGCTGATGAAAGGCAATTTTTTCCCTTCAAATATAGAACTGTTTCTCACTTTCCATATAGTCCACATAGCGAGGTAAGGGAGATAACATAACGCTGAGTGGATAGAGAAACAATCAGTCCACTTTTCCAAGAAAGAGCAGAGATTTGCAGAGTTGAACGAGAGAGAAAAATGGTACTGTTTCATAAGACACAAGATCACATTCCTCCAAATTGGGCAATGAAAAAATATATGTTGGACATTGTCATCATCCTTACTGCAGAGGGCACATATTCGAGGTCTAGTCCATCCTCTCTTCTGGAGATTATCCCAGGTGAGTAGTTTGTTTTGCACAGTCAACCAAATAGAGCAGCTAATTTTCCTGGGAAGAGTTCCAGACCAAATATGTTTAAGAACTCGACAGCCTGCCGGAGGAGCTGAATAAGCTACAATACTCTCATATACCAATTTTGCTGAAACTGTTCCATCTAGCTTATTAAAAGCCCACATCAGTGAATTAGGCTGTGAGTGTAGGCGAATACCACTAAGCTCCAAGAATCGAGTGAATGTTTCCCAAGCAAGTTTCCAGTGCCCAATTATACAGAGATCCTCGGCCGAGTACCAGTACTGAGAACCCGGTAAGATGTTATGGGCTTGTGAGAGAGTGACAATGTCCAAGTCTTCCAAAAACTCACGAAACCCCACAGGCCAAGTGATAGAATCAGGAGTTCCAATGATAGGATCAATTCCAATCTGAACACTTTCCCCATTACCCACTTGCCATGCAAGACTTCTACCAAGCCATGGAAGGGTTTGTAAGAACCCTCTCCAGAAGACAGAAACACCACGAGAGCTGAAATGCTTACCTCTGAGCCATGACACAACATAGTGTTTTTTCAAGTATTTGCAGAATATAACTCGATGCCATAAGCCCTCATTCTGAAGAACTAACCAGAGATTTTTTAATTTGAGAGCAATGCTGAACCAGAACAAATTCTTTATACCCCAACCCCCATTCTCTTTCGGCCAGGCCAGTGTCTTCCAGTTGACCAGATGGTAACAGTGCTTATTACCCGATGAGCCCCATAAAAAATCAAATGCAAGACATCTGAGTTTATTCAATACAGAGACCGGAATAGGAGCAAGGCCCAACCAATAGACCGGTATACTGGATAGTACAGATTGAACAAGAGTTAAACGGCCTCCAAGAGAGAGGAGCTTGTGTGCCCAATGAGAGATTTTGCATTCAAATTTCTGTATCAGCCAGTACCAATCCCTGACCTTATTCCCCAGAGGCTTGAGATGATAGCCTAGGTACTTAAAACCTATAGATAAAGGCTCCATTTTATATGGTAGGGCTCTAGCAATATCAGTGCGAATATCAGCATCCACATTATTATAAAGAAAACAGGATTTATCAATACTAATACTCATCCCCGAGGCTTTGCAGAAAGTACCCAAAATAACATCAAAAGCCATCCACTCAGACAAAGTACTAGTGCCAAGAAGAATCACATCATCTACAAAGAGGAGATGAGTAAGAGCAAGAGAAGATGTTATTTTAATACCTTTAATGAGACCATGTTCTCTTGCATCAGCAATTAATAGGCTGAGCCCTTCAGTAACAAGTATAAAGAGAAGGGGGGATAGGGGGCATCCCTGTTTGATGCCTCTAGTAGCTGCGAAGAACTTCAAAGGCATACCATTGACTAGTACAGCGAAGGTAGCAAATGTAAGACAAGCCATAATCCAATTGACAGCCAAAAGAGGTACCCCAATCTGAATGAGAATGAGTCCGATGTAAGGCCAATTAACACGATCAAAAGCCTTTACCAAGTCCAATTTGAGGATGAGTGCACAAGTATTTTTAGTTTTCACGGTGTGGAGAGCTTCCTGAACAATACCAATAGGTTCCACAATCTGTCGGTTTTTCAGAAAACCGTATTGTTCAAGGGAAATATGGGAGTCCAAGAAAGGCTTAAGCCTCGAAGCAATCACCTTCGAAATTAATTTGTATAACAAATTGCATAGTGATATAGGCCTAAAGTCTGCAAAGGTTAAGGGCTTATCCTTCTTAGGGATTAATGCAAGAAAGGTAGAGTTTAGGGAGGGAGGAATATATCCTGAGACTCTACAGCAGTCCACAGCAGACAGTAATTCGTCACCCAATAAGTCCAAGAAATGTAAATAAAATTCAACAGGCCAACCATCAGGGCCATGGCTTCTGTCCTATTTGAAAGAGTGTAAAGCTCTCTCGATCTCAATCATAGCAACAGGTTGAGTGAGACAAGGGGCATCATCCTGAGAGATCATTTTAGGGTAGAGAAGAACGACCCTGATCTATTCTAGTATACAGGTCTGAATGTCATCTTTGAAGATGTTTGCAAAATGACACTGACCCAAATTCTTAAGAGCTACATCATCTTCAATGATTCGACCCCCATCATCCAGAAGGGACCAGATAGTGTTATGGTTCCTTCTACCAGAAGCTAAGGCATGGAAGTATTTGGTGTTCGAATCACCATACAGTGCCCACTTAGTACGACTTTTGAGTTGCCAAGTCAAGAGGTAGTGATCCAGAATTTTCCTCTTTTCAGATCTAAGCTAAGACAGGGACAACTGTTCCTCCTGAGAGAGAATACCATAAGAGGAATTAGAGAGGATTTTACTGATATCCTCATCCAGCCTGTGTGACTCATTCTCCAAAGAAGAACCTTTTTGTTTGATCCATTCCTTAACATCATTCTTGAGAAGACGGAGCTTGTTGGTAAAAAGATCCAAATCAATACCTGAAGTAGAAGGAGACAGACTAGACCACCTATCAATGACCCAGGGAGTGGAATCTTGATCCTTAAGCCAAGATCGATTAAATTTAAATGGATAATTATAGGATCCAAATGGCTTATTCCATTCTAAGCAGATAGGATAGTGATCAGATATATCAGAATGGAGAGTCCACACACGGTGAAGGAGGAGCTAAGGGATCAATGAGGAGGCCACAAGGAACCTGTCAATTCTTTTACTAATCCCATCATCACCAACCCGACCATTTCTCCAGGTAGGTCCAGAATTTGGTGGAGCAATATCAATAAGCCCCACAGAATCAAATAGGAGCTTGAAATGTGATGATAGGGGATCAATGATAGCCCGCTTGCCCCGGGTCTCAGAAGCATTCATGGTAAAGTTAAGGTCCCCACCCAGAATCAGGTTGGGAGAGTTAAGTAGTCCCCCCCTCAGGACTTTTTCCCAGAAAATATCCCTGTCCCGATAAGGGCCATAGCAATTGAGAATGTCAAGAGGGGTAGCCAAACCACGGAAAATGGCCTTCACAAGAATACCTGCCATAGTAGTAAAGGCACGACACCTAACCTTATGAGGGTCCCAAGCAGTTAATAACCCCCTAGAGAGGCCAGATGCACTAATTGCACAAAATTCCCAGTTGGGAAGGAGCTTGGAGAAGGCATGAAGAGCAGGAAAGGAACTGCACATAGTCTCTTGAAGGAGAATCATGTCCGGATGAACCGAGAGGAAAAGTGAGCAAAGGCTACATTGTTTGGTCCTGCCTCCGAGACCTTTGACGTTCAGGGAGAGAATCAACATTAGGGAACAGGTGGGTGGGGAGGAGATGCTCTAAGTCCCCATGATGAATAACCTCTAGCAGCTTCTTTGATGCAGACAGATAATGGGATATAAGGTGGAGAAGAAGATGAAAGATCCCCCGTCTGGCCCTTCTTGTCCTTTTTTTTTCTAACAGTCATGTTCTCAAATCTGATGGAATTAAGGTGGAGTGTGGACGGTGAGAAAGGAGTAGTAGCAATAAAAATCGACAGAGACTTATGAAGGGATGGGTTCGAGAAAGAAGGGGAGGATAATGGACTGTGAGGAGAGGTGGGATGTGGGGGTGAGGAGATGGTGGTAGGAAGTGGAAGAAATTCCACATGAGATGAAAGAGGAGGAACCAAAGGGTTATGTGTGGCAGTGGGAAGAGAACTGAGAACAGGTGAGCCAACAGAGGAGTGTTCAAGGGAGGAAACTAGCGGAGAAGTCTCCAAAGTTGCCTGAACAGGACAAATGGAAGACGACCTCAAAGGGTTCTTAGAGGCATGTGAGGGGGAACATAGTAGGGGGTCCAGAGAGCCAGTGAGAGAGGGTCCATCAGGGGAGACCGGTGGCAAGGTCATCAAACGAGCCTGAACAGGGGGACAAGGAGTAATGGGGTTTTTTTCCTTAACTTCAATAGCCTCAAGCATAGAATCCGAGACATCATCAAAGAGTGAAAGTGACTGAGAATAAATACCTTTTTTCGAATGCTCCGGAGGAAAGGTAGGGAGCAAAGCTCGGTTCATAGGAGAGCCATCCAAGCTGGAGCCCGAATGAGCAATCAACAGAGAAGGACAAGTATGTCGGAGATGACCAGTGTCATGGCATCTGCTACATCGAAAAGGAGCGTGAAGATAGTCTAATTCTGCACCAGGAGGCGTTCCTTACAGAGGATCTCCACCTCTGCAGGTAAACTGAGAGAGATATCCATCTCTACTAATACTTGGGCCACTCTCTTGTCAAATGACAGGTGGAAGTCCTTATCAACAGCAACATACCTCCCAATAGTATTGGTGATACCTTCAATGATATTCAAATTCCACAGAGGAAAAGGCAGATGAGGAAGCAAAACCCAAAGATGATGCTTGGATACCCTTTCCCGAAGTGGGTCAAAGTCTGAATGCCAACGCCCAAGAACCAACGACCCAGATCCAATACGCTATATCTGTTCCAGGATGAGAGTGGCATGAGCAGCCTCCAAAAAAACAAAAACAATCCAACCGTTCGAAAGCAGACTGATAGTTGGGATGTCTGTCAGGAGCGGCTTCCATACATCAAACGCCCAGTCAATCCAAGCCTTTTTACCCAGACGACAGTATTCGATACACCCCGCCAATGCATGAGAGCACAGAGAGGACACACGGTCCATAAAAATATCATGACTGAGAACGAAGCGAAACCTGCCTTCGAGGGTTTTGATATTCTTTGNCCCCCGCCAATGCATGAGAGCACAGAGAGGACACACGGTCCATAAAAATATCATGACTGAGAACGAAGCGAAACCTGCCTTCGAGGGTTTTGATATTCTTTGCATGCCTTTTACGATGAAAGCGAGTAGAGGCCCCAACGTCCGCCATATGGGCAATCACCAAGTCAACCCCAAAAGTGTAGCATTGACAGTCCGCCACCCACCACCAAAAACCCCGACGGAATCCCAGAGACCCCAGGGCTGGAAAGAACCCAGGTCAAAACCACCAAAGAACCCAGATAACGAGCCTAGCAAACTGGTCAAAACCCAATGAAATCGGAGGCTATACAATGACAAACCAAAGAAAACCGTGCATAACCAGATAATAATAAAACCCTCGTTAAGGCAAACCCCTCAACGCAAAAAGGACGGTTCGGTCTGAGGGATAATCAGTCTGACAAGAGCCCCATTCCGGAAACCGGAAGAAAAAACCGAAGAAGGGAACGAGAAAGCGAAACTGACAAGCAAACCTAGGGTGAAGACCAACCCTAATCAGTCAGAGAAGAACCTGAGTTAGCAGAAGTCAACACTGCACATGCGGACAGAAGGAAATCAAAGGCACAAACAACGTAGAAACCCATGCAAGGATGGAGGAGCAGGTGACGAAAAAAACCCCATACACACAAAGGCAACTGCCAAAAAAACGATATCCTTCCCACTTTTTTTATTTGGTTGGTACTAGTCCTCCTGGTAAGGGGAGGGACTCCAAATAGTCATCGGCTGTGTAATGGAGAAAGCCGAGAGGAACCCAAAACCCTAAGGAAGAACAGGAATGGCAGGGTAAATGAAAACGGACCCAGGGCGAGAAAAGAACCAACAGACCAGAAAACCAGGGTGGCAGGGATAGACTAGCCAAGGGTGACTGGAATCACAAAGGAGATGCCTCTGAAGATACCATGATAGCCGAGAGAAAACCAGAGCCATCGTTCTCTCCCTCAACCAGCCACCAACTTGTACTTACCAAGAAGAACTAATCAAGTTAGCCACTAACTTGTATTTGATCACCTGTCAAGTCTAAACAGTCACTGACTTATATTTTATTATTTATCATAGTCCAAGCTCATTGCAATTGGTAAGAAGGGGAAATCACGTTGAAAGATTGTCATAGGTCTTACACACCTGTTGTAAATGAATATAGTTTTATTGAAAATAAGTATCATAGATTAGACTACCTACCATTCGGAAAAATACCAAGTACATTTTTTTTATTTTTATGGCGTTGGAAATGTATGATTATTTCAACTAGTAAAATGTATGATTATTTCAAACCAAGTCAAAATCATATATCAATTTTTTCGAGTAACATTTTAAGTAAATCATTTGTGGAGAACCTTATTAGTAATTTTCTTCTAGTAAAATTTTGAGTAATACGTTATGAGAGAGTATTATGAGTAATCTTTTTCCAAGCAAAATTTTGAGTAATACATTATGAGTAATATTGTGTATATTTCCGAGTATTTGGTGAGAATATTACTAAGTATTTAAAATGAAATCTTTTTTATGTTTGTGTGGATTATACTTTTTTTTATATAAATATTGGAAAACAATTTAATTTCTCAAGAATTATTTATTTATAATATTGGATTATCAAAATTTTGAAGTTAGTATTTTCTTTACAAATTTGTGAACAAAAGAAATTAGTTGCTTAGATAATAAACTCTAGACAATTTTCCCTTTACACAGTGACACAGAGGAGAGGTGTGTGTGGTAGGGGATTGTATCAGATGCATCAAATGCTAGGAGGGTGGGTGTTGTTCGCTTGTGAAGAGGACGAGAGGATTGACGAGCGTGATTCGACCCCAAGATTTTTAGTTTGGTCTCTTTGCATTAAAATCCATGGGACTACATCCCATCACACGACCACTATTAAAGATGAACATTATGGTTGGTAGATGTGTTGATATGGAAGACATCAGAAAGTCAATTTTGTGGAAGGGCATATGAAGTTAAGTATTAGGGGGGAATTCTTTCGTAGACAAGAAAGAAGGGGTTGGGAGATGAAAATTAAGAAGCTGTTTTAGAATTTGGTGCTTGTTTTAAGACATAGGTACTTCAAATATTTGCTTGGCCAATGATGATGGTAGACTAGGACGATTGGTCAGGTTGAATGACACTTGAAGCTAACCAAGGGATGCATAGAGGCAGGCCACACAAGCATAAGGAAATAGGTACTTTGTTGGCTTGGACACCAATTGTAGTAGTAGTGGAAGCATACCATTGCAAGTTCTTTGCAACAGTGAAGAAATAGGTGGAAAACCTAGAGAACATGGTTATGAGAAGAGAAGGCAGACCTCTAGTGATAGAATTGAGGAATCGGTCCCTTGGAATTTGGATGCAGGTTTCTTTATGTGTAGGCACACCAAATACTTGAAAACTATGAGCTTATGTGCCATATAAGAGAGGGGATTTGAGCATAATGAATGTACCAGTTAGACTATGGTTTGTAATGAGTAGGTAAGGGGGACAGAAGTAGGGGAAGAGGGTCTAGGTGATAGTAGGACAAAGTCATGTAGTGGCTAAGTTTCCATAAGCAGAGGCCACTCCTTCATTATTCATCAATGTTGAATTTAATTATGAGCTTGTAGATTAACTTATGCTCTTCCAAGTAATTTTGTTTTGTTTTTTTTGTTATACCAACTCTTAGTGTGTTCCTCCATAAGGTTTGAAGATTTACTTTTCAAGTTTAGGCACTTTGGTTTGAAGATTTCCTTTTCAATTTTAGCCACTTTGATTTGAAGATTTACCTTTCAATTTTAGGCACTTTGATTTGAATATTTACTTTTCAATTTTAGGCACTTTGGTTTGAAGATTTACTTTTCAATTTTAGGCCAAACTCGTAGAGATGCCCATAATGAAGATTATTTGTAATTTTGTTGTACACAATACATAGATCTTCTAGCTTAAAAAAATTGTTGATAAATGTTTTCTTAAATAACTTACTTTGTAATTTTGTTTAAAATAGATAATAATGAATTTTTATTTTTTTCATCTAATAAAATAGTATTAAATTTTAATATAATTTAATAATTTTTTTCCACTCGAGGAGAAAAGAAAATATAGTCTGCAGGTGCTCGTGCACATAATAAAAAAACTAAGATAAAGCTCCAACTTTGTTAACATTATTTCATCATAATCACCTACTCATAAATATTCTCAAAATTACAAACCAAAAACTCCAAAATTAAGGAGCCTAATTGCATATTGCTACTAGGTATCATGTCATATTAGAAACCATAATTCCCTTTCAGTACTCATTGGCATAGATGCAACTTGGATTCAAGGACAAGGCCTACTTGGATATTGTATATGCATCTACATTTAATTCACAATACACTGTATAGGTCACTCTTTGAAAACACCCACTAATCTTGTTCATATGCAAAGTTAGATGGTAATTCCATTGTCTTGGATCCAGATTTCTTCCTTCATCCATTGGATGTTGAGGGAACAATTCTTGAATACCTGGATTTTCTCTATACCCAACTCTAAAGCCAATTTTAACAAATAAAACAGGGTTGTGAGCTCTCCCCAATTGTTTGTCCTGGAGCCTAGAGTTTCCTTGCCTACATAACAATGTGCATCTGATAGAAATGTGACAACCAACTCCACAAATGTGATCAACTCCTCGACACACACCATTGAAGAAACACCATGCAATGTCATTGTTTATAATCATATCACCAATGTTATGATTGGTTTTTGGAATTGAGACCTTAAGTGCATCGTTTTAATGATGGAATTACTTGTGTTGAGATCTTAAAGGATGAGACTTGCTTCTCTTTGAAGATGGTTATCTCACGAGCAACAGATATGCCCCAACTAGTCGAATAGGGGAGTGAACGAAGCACCTTCAACTCCTTCCCGAGAGAAATAGTCTAAGAAAAGTCCTTCACCCATAGTTGTTGAACCTTCAAGTGATGCTCAAGTTCTGACCTAACCTGCTTTGTTAAGGGACTTTGAAGAAAGAGATGGTCGTTGGTCTCCATGCTAGCTTTGCACAACATGCATAAACCTAGACCTTGCTTTCCTCACTGTTGCATCTTGTCTCATGTCAATACTCTCTATTCAAAATCAGTAGAAAAAAGAGAATGCTCTTTGGAGGGGCCGACACTTTCCATAACTTCTACCTCCACCAGGACTTCACTCTTGGTGACAATTAAATATCCCAACTTTGCATAATACTTTCACCCGGATCGATTATATAACCACACCAAATCATCCTCCTCTTCATTAAGTCTACTATGCACCCTTCAGAGCTTCTACACATACCAATCCCAACATTGCACCCAAATCCCAACCAAGTCAAGGTCATGAGAATGTAACCAACCTTGGTTCCATAAATTTGTAGTCTTAGGATTTGCTAATGTACAAGATCAATAAATAACCAACAAGATCAACCATGAGCTTGATATCCTCACCACATACCATTATAGAAACAACCCCCACTACCCAACTCCGTACGGAAGAAAGAACCTGAGCACTAGGAAGGCCAGGGTAAGCCCTTTCCACTGATTTGAAACCATTGTATTGACTTAAGAGGCCTTTTGATCCAATCCAAATTAGAGCTTGGTAAAATATACTTCTCAACCAAAATCCTGCCCCAAAGATGATCACATGTTAAAAAATTCCACATTGCCTTGGTTACTAAAACTTGGTTGAAATTAGGATTTGGTGGTTAGGGTTTTCGGGTCTGTGAAATATCAACAGGAGACTGAAGGAGCAGCCACCATGAGCATTTGGATTGGTCGACCAACCAACCACTGGGGCAAGTCTCGGCAAGGTTGTTTCAGGGAGGGGGTCGTTCCCCCCCTACTCCAACATTCCAGACATGGAGACGAAAGCGAGGCGTGACAAAGGTCAAAGCGACGGAGAAGGCAAGATCAGGGAGATAGGAGATCTAGGGGCCCCATTTCGACCCTTGCAGAAGGGCATGGGAGGGTACTTTCCGCGAGCCCAGATGATCCCTGCTCTTCAAATCCAATCATAAAAGGTAAGAGAAAAAGTTGAACTCTGGAAGGAAAAAGATTTGATAGGAAAATTCTTTGGGATATGGGCGAAGGAAAGGGATCTGGTAAGATGGAACAAGAGCACTTGGAACCCTAAAGGGAATTATGATCTGCACCTGGGGTCCAAGGGGTTTTTTACCATAATCATTTTCAACAAGGAGGACTGAGACATAATCTTAGAAGGGGGACCTTAATTTTTCTTTTTTGCTAGCCTCTACCTAAGGTCATAGAAGGAGAGATTCAACCTAGAGAAAGAGGACATGTGAGTTTTCCCGGTATGGATCCTCTTATACTGCCTGTCGTGCAAATACTGGGATCTCGAAATCCTTCAAGACATTGGGAACACGCTGGGAGAATTTGTGAAAGTAGCATAACAAACCAAACAACAATGATACACTTCCTTTGCCTGCATTTGTGTTTATATGGATTTTTCAAAAGAGCTCCTTGAAGCCATCAGCCTAAACTGGGAAGAAGAAGAGTGGATGCAACCGATTAACTACGAACAGATTCCTTTTAGATGTAGACAATGCCATGACTATGGATATTTCTTTCGAAATTGCCCCAAGAATAGTTATCAACCTCTGATGACCCAGCAAGCACAACAAAAATCGGTGGACAAGGAAGGCTTTGTTTAGATTCAGAGAAAAAGAAAGCCCAGATTGCCCCCCCAGCAACAAGGCAAAGGGCACAAAGGGGAAGGTCCAATCAACAACATCCGCTTTGCGATCTTGATTGAGAGGGAGGAGGAAGGAGCACCTAAGGACAAGGTTGTCACTCCATAACCTCGAAGGAGTAGGAAGGAATCTAATTAGGGCATGGAGCAAGATCAAGAAGAGCAGATGGAGGCGATGGAGGAAGATGGGATTGAGGAAATGGAATTGGGGGAATTAGATCTAGATGAGATTGAGAAGGAATGTGAGAAAAAGGGGGAAGGCTATGTGTCTCGACAGCAGCTGGAGCTATTACAAGAAGCGATCATCAAGACAAAGGCTCGCCAATAACTTGGGATAGCAACGAACCCCCAGAAGGGGAACACAAGAAAGTAGTTGGAGGAGGATTTAGGAGAGGAAGGAAGATGAATAAGTAGAGGATAGCGGAAATAGGGGTCACATTTGTTGAATTAGGCCAATATCCTACGATAGTAGCGGCCTTCTATGAAGTTAATCAAGTGCACCACTGAAGATAATATCATGGAATATAAGGGAGTGCAACCACCCCAGGAAAATCATGACTTTGGCAAAGAAACTCAAGAAGGAGAAACTGACAGTTCTTTTCCTCCAGGAGATGAAGTGTAAATTCAAAACACTTGACAAGGTGGGGCAGAGGATTTGGAAAGGGTGTAAGATAGTGGCAATTGATGCTCTCGGGAAAATAGGAGGAATGAAAATCCTCTAGAAACTAGATTTAATTAGCCTAAGAAGTTGGTGGGAGAACTGCTTCTCTCTAACAATGGATTTATTGATTTTAGATTCTCGAGCAAAAGGAATCTTAACAAACATTTATGGCCTAAGTGCGTTCCCCCAAAAATCCCATTTTTTTGGAATTCTTGAATTGGATGAAAGGGCACGTTGGGGATAGTTCATGGATAATGGGTGAGGACTTCAATTTGATCACATCCCTGGGAGAAAAAAAAGGTGGGAGGAGGAGTTTGGATAGATTCGTGGAATATTTTATAAATTTTGTGGAACAAAGTCAACTAGTTGACATGGAAACAAGAAATGGATGGTTCACATGGAATAATCGACGAGGTGGGGAGCACCACATTGCCTCTAGAATAGACATATTTCTTGTCTCAAAAGACATTGCTAGAGAAGTAGGAGAAGTGTCAGCCAATGTCCTACCAACGACAGGGTCAGATCATTGGCTGATCTGCCTGCAGTGGGATTGGTCAGATCACCCAATCAGGAAGCCGTTCAGATTTGAGCAGTTCTGGATTGAGCATAAAGATTTCAATTCCTTGGTCCAAAAGTGGTGGCAGGAATTCCCCCTCCCCCCCTTGGGAATAGGGATGTACCAATTCCAGCAAAAAGTGAAGGCTCTAAAATCAAGGATTGGCACGTGGAACAAAGAAGACTTTGGAAACATATTTCAGGACAAGAAAAGTGTAATAGACAGAATAGAAGGGATCCAAAGGTAAGGAATGGAGGAAGTGTATGAGGAAGACCTCAAACAATAGGAGAAAGATATTCTCACCCAGCTGGCAATAAGGGAACAACAAGAAGAAATATATTGGAATCAAAATTCAAGGAACCAATGGCTCAAGGAGGGAGAACGCAATACAAAATTCTTCCATTATACGGTGATACAAAACATGCAAAGATCAAAGATTCATAAAGTAAGGAAGATGAATGGAATATAGGCCGAGACTAGAGGGGACATAAAAGAATTTGTTCAACACTTCAAAATCATTATGACATAGGACCAATTAAACATGCAACAAGATATAGATAAAATCACTCGATTCATCCCGGTGGTGGTCACTCAAGAGAAAAATGAGATGCTGACAAAACCCATATAGCTACAAGAGGTTGAGGAGATAATGCATCAAATGATGCTTGGAAAAGCTCTTGACCCATATGGCTTCACCTCTAACTTCTTTCACTGTTTTTGGAATCTCATTAAATAGGAAGTGTGGGAAATTGTTGAAGAGTCTCTCCAAGCCCAGGGAGTCCTAAGGGCCTTCAATGCGACAAGTCGAGTAATTTTAGACCCATAGCCTTATGCAATATCATATACAAAATAATCTCTAAAATGGTTGTTAATATATTGAAACCAATCCTTCCCCTCTTGATTGGTCTGGAGCAATTAGGGTTTGTTGAGGGCAGACAAATATTGGATGGCATCATCCATTCACTCCCTGAAAATCACCAAAAAACTAGCCACATTGGTTAAGTTGGACATAGCTAAAGCTTATGACAATTTAAGTTGGCAGTATATGGGAGAAATCCTGAGAGGTTTTGGTTTTGGAAGAGACTAGATAGAATGGGTCATGAACATGGTATCATCCATGTTTTATTTAGTTTTGCTAAATGGTTTTCCCACTCTCACTCTGAATCCGACCTATGGCATTCACCAAGGGGATCCCCTATCACCTTTCCTCTTTATCATAATGGTATAAGGCCTCAATAGGTTAATCCAGGCTATCCAATGGGGAAATCAGGGGATTAAATCTCCACAGGTGGATGGATAAACAAGCTTATCAGCAGTTTGTGGACGATACAATACTAATGGGGCACCCTTCAGTCCAATAATCAAGGTCTTTCAAGAAATGCCTCACCTCATTTTCCAAGGTTTTGGGCTTGGAACTAAATCCAAAAAAATCTCAAATATTCTTTTTCAACACCCCACAGGTGACTCAAAGGAACATCCTTAGGATCATGGGCTTCTTGATAGGTTCTCTCCCGTCAAAGTATCTGGGAGCGCCTTTTACAGAGGAGATCATCATGAAGGTTTTGTGGCAAGATCTTCTAGATCACATGAGAAAATCTTACAGGGTGGGATTTAAGACCCCTAAATTTTCCAAGTAGACTCATCCTGGTTAAATCACTCCTCCAGGTTATGCCAATTTATCTATTCTCAGTTTTAGCTGCTCCTAAGGTTATCATTAAGGAAATTTGTAATCTTCGACGAGTCTTCCTATTGGGATATAATAGAGGGAAATCAAAGATTGCCTTGGTAGGCTGGGATAAGGTCTGTCAGCCAAATGACAAGGGGGGTATTAGCATCAGGGACCCTGAGGTAGTAAGTGAAGTCCTGGGGGCGAAAATATGGTGGAGGTAGTGCAACCAAATGAACGAGCCTTGGGATCAGCTGTGACATGTGAAGTACACCCAAGACAATTCGATTGGAGACGTGGTTCGATTCAGTGACGAGAAATTGGGCTCACATATCTGGATGAATGCCCAACGAAATAATGGTATTGTTCAGGACCACAATTTTTGGGAAGTCAGAAATGGCCAATTAGAAAACTTTTGGAATGATTCATGGAATCAATTCCCAAAGCTCGGGGACAATCCCATATGGAAAATAATAAGGGATAGGGAAATAAGAGAAGGGCAGATCAAAGTTAGCCAATATTAGTATGAGCTTAACACTAATGGGGATTGTAAAAAATGGCAAGTTCAGGAGTGGTGGGAACAACTAGCAAATGCATAAGAAACAAAAGAGTTCCAGGACATGCTTCAGGAAATATGCATAAGAAGACAATAAGGCCAGGACAAGTTAAGATGGGGATACTTGTCAAGAGGATTTTTCAGTATAAAGGAGGCTTATAACATCAAGACCAGAGGAGGGAAAGAGTTGGAGAAAATATGGAGAAAGGTTTGGATTATGAACCCTTGACCAAAAACAACCACATTCTATTGGCTAGTTTTAAAGAGATGAATTCTGATGGGGGGGGATCTCAAAAAGAAGGGTTTTAAAGGCCCCACTGAGTGCCCCTATGTCTCCGTGAAGAGGAGAAAATGAATCATCTCCTGGATGAATGTCCCTTCTCCTCAGCTCTTTGGGATTGGTGGGCGACCATTTCTCATAGAAGTGATAGAGTCAAAGGCCAGCCTGACCAAACTCTCAGAGAATGGAACATGAAAGCATTTCAAATTCCAATTCTTGGTATGATATGGGCAATGTTCCTAGGGATGCTGTCATGGGTTTTATGGAAGGAAAGGAAAAACCGAATCTTCTTGGACAGGAGGTCCATGGAGGAAGAGGTTTGGAAGGGCTAACCCACAACATTCAGGAGACTGTTCGAAATAACCAATGGGATGACAGGGACAAGGATTTTAATGATCTAGAAACCCAAATTGCTGAAGGACCGGGGATCAATAAGGCGGACTTAGGGTGCTACGTAAGAAAGAACCAATTTGCAAGCCACGTAGCCCAATTCCATGGTCTCCACCGCCGATGGGATCATACAAGCTCAACTTCGACGGAGTTTCAAAAGGAAATCTTGGCCTTGCAGGGTTTGGGGGAGTTTGCAGGCATTCCACAGGGCCATCCTAAAAGTGTACCATGGATCCATTAGTTTTGAGATGAACAAAATAACAGGGTTAGAAGGACCTCTATAGGGCTTTAGTTTGGTTTGCATATCTAGATGATTACTGGTGATGGTCAAAAGAGAATTTCGAGTCATCATCTAGATGGTCAAGAAATTACCCACGGGGAAGAGAGCAGAGAAAGTTGCTACCAGATGGCGCCTACTAAGTAGGATGGAAGCATTGGGGACCCTCCTTACCACGGACCATGCATGGCACTTCTACCATGTTAGGAGTGTGGCTAACAAAGTCGTCGACCTTATGGAAAATATGGGCATGGAATGAGGACAAAGCATTAGAGAAGGACAACTCCAAGCATTCGAAGGAGAGCATTGGGTAGACCAATGCCATCGAAGGAGAACATTGGGTAGACCAATGCCACCACCTGTTTAACCGTGATCATGTGGCAACGGGACGGGAGGAAAGGGAGGAGCAGGAGATGCCTGGCCACAACACATGAACGAGACATATGTACCCCACCTCTTCTAATATCAATAAAGCAAGGACAAGGAAAGGACTTCTCACCCTTGTCTAAGATACGAATAGGTACTTATCACAGATGTTGGGGAGATCCGGGGAGGATAGGATTCAGTTCTCACCTCAATAGATCAGGATTTGAATCATGAAGAATATCGTGAATAGGACTGTACAAGCAGTCAGATGGATAGACGAGACATATGAAGTAATGAACCACCTATTTTTAGTAATTATGGCCTTCCTTGCTATAATTCCAAATGAGAATCGGGGCCTCTCATTCCAAAATCCTCTCTGTTCAGACCTTGTTGTCTCTATTAGTCTCAAAGTGCCCCCTCTTAGCCCGAGTCTTTCATGGTCTAACTTCAATCAAGAGAGGATGGCACTAAAGAAGTAAGGAAGTATTGTTGCAACTCCTTCGTCTGCTAGCCAGGACCGAGGGGGGAAAAGGCTAGTTGGTAACTTTGTGAGGAGATTGAGAGGGAGAATTAACTGAGCTCTGACCCAGGCTCAGACTGCAGCCTCATTCTTTTGCTACTGAATCCCAACAGTGGTCTGCGATGAGATTGATGCAATTGAGAAGCAGCTTTGGGAAAGGGTGAAGTCTGCTCTAATGGAGGAGATCGAGGAGGAAGTCAAAGAGTGGGTGATGGACCCTGGAACTCTGACAGGGGGGTCTCTGCCTATGAACGCTTGATTATGGCATATTGGGTCATGAAGAACCTCATGGCCCATGTGACAATGGAAGGCAAGAGCAAACAACAAGGGGATCATGATTCGGTACAAGCGTGGAAGGAGCATCATTGGAGTGTCGCTTAATGCACAAAAGCTTGATCTAATAGCCAACACGTTGGGTCTCAAATTTTATTCCCCTCCCCATCCGCATGGGGGTGAAGGAGAGACTAATACGGTTCATGGAAAACAAGAGGATGTGGAACCAAAAGCGAAAGAGAAGAAAGGTGCAAACCAGGGTATGCATATCAAAGGCTACAACGGAGGCGATGGGGAGCATGGATAGGGTCCAGTTTAGAATTTATGTAGATTGAGTATTTATTTTTTGATAATGATGTATTTAGGATATCATAGTTATGAGTTTCACGTAGGAAGTAGTATAGTCAAAAAAGGGGTTGGTTATTTTTTTTGTATTCCCACCCAACATAGTTCGAGGATGGAAGAATTAACTAGTCTATGGAAGTGTCGTGTGGCTGAGCCCAACAAAAATCTATTTGATCGAAATGTAATATATTCCAAATGTTAATATAGTAATTTTTATTTACAAAAAAAAAACTTGGTTGAAATTAAATATTTTTTTTAACCCCTAGCCTCTAATTGTTTTTTGGGAGGCTATGGCCCACCAACTTGCTAGATGGGAGACTTGATAATGACTGTGGCCCTTCCATAATAAATTGAAGCAAATTTGTTGAATTTTGTTAAGAGTTCCTTTAGGAATGTGCACCATAAAATGTCAATAGACCAATATGCCCTCCATAACAGACTTAATTAGCACAAATCGACCACAATGAGAGAACCAATTATTACACCAAGAATTCACCCTCTTCTCTATTTTGGTAATGAGCTAGGACTAGTCACTTTTCCATACTTATTGGGTTTGAGAACATAACCCAAGTATTTGATGTCATCCTCCAAATTATGAATAGAGGAAGGAAATACCCCTTAGGACTAATCACTTTTCCATACTTATTGGGTTTGAGAACATAACCCAAGTATTTGATGTAATTCTTCAAATTATGAATAGAGGAAGGAAAAACCCCTTCTAAAAAATTCCTCATATGGATAATGTCGACTAAGAAATGCAATGCCAACTAATAAACATTTATCTCCATCCCTAAAGCTATATAGAATAAATCAACGATTTCCTTGAATTGATTACCCTCCTCCATTGAGTTTAAGGAAAATGAGAGAATATCATATACATATAACAAATGAGAAAATTGCTCATGATCACTGAAATAAATCCCTTGAATTGTCATCCATCTTCTTGTAGAATGAATTGCTTGACTAAGTCGTTCAACAACCAATCTAAAAATATAAGTGGATAGGGGAATCCCGAGTCTGAGGCCACAAGAAATATTGAAGAATTGGACCATGATCCATTAATTAAAACAACAAATGAGGATGACATAACACAATCCGTTATGCATATTACAATGTCCAAATTGAAACCAACGTGTAGTAAGAGAAGCCTTAGATAAAACCAGGAAACTTTTTTTTAGGATTTAGATAAATCTAATTAGATTACATTATCAACATGTTGGATTTATTTATCATATGCATTCCTTCATGCACCAATCTAATGACCTCATGAATCAAACTCCCCTTAAGGAAGTTGAATTGCTCCACAAATATCATTCTCAAAAGGACTGGCTTGAGACAAACCAGTATCATTTTTAATATAATCTTATATATGCAGTTGCATAATGATATAGATTTGAAATCATCAAAGGACATTAGATGATCCACCTTTGGAGTTAGTGCCAAGAAAGTGTTGTTGAAACTTCATGGCATTTGACTAGACAACTTAACCTCCTCCACTAGTTTTAACAGATCATCACTAACAATATCAAAGAAATCCATCTTTCGGGACAGATAGAATTGACACAGGTCCCATCCTTCCTAACACAACCCTACGTCACATCATGTAGCATAGCCCTCCCATCAATCTGACCCATGGAGGTAACGTGAACAATACACAAGGATGTTAGACTTTCCCCCGCTCCCAGATTACAAATCTTTTTTTTGCAACTCATTAAATGTGTGCAATGCATCATTAATTCATTATGTCCTAATTATTACTTTGTTGTAGACCAATCTATCACTATTCATTTTGTCACGGTTCATTCTGTCACAGATAATTTTTTCACAGATCATTTTGTCACTGTTCATTCTATCACAGATCATTATGTCACAGTTCACTCTGTCACATATCACTCTATTGTATATCACTATGTCATTTCATTCTGTCACATATCACTATGTCACATATCACTTTGTCGCAGATCACTCTGTCACGGTTCATTCTATCATAAATCACTATGTCATAGATCACTATGTTGCAGATCACTTTGTCACAGTTCATTCTGTCACATATCACTCTGACATAAATCACTCTGTCGCAGATCACTCTATCGCATATCACTCTGCCGCAGATCACTCTATCGCATATCACTCTGCCACAGATCACTCTATCATAGATCACTCTATTGCAGATTATTCTATCACAGTTCATTATGTCACATATCACTCTATCGTAGGTCATTATGTCACAGTTCACTCTATCACATATCACTTTGTCGTAAATCACTCTGTCACGGTTCATTCTATCACAAATCACTTTGTCACGGTCCATTCTATCATAAATTATTCATAACACATAAATTGGACATAATTAAAAAACATAGTAAGCACTTCAAATCATGGCTTCTTTCCAAGTTGCGATTTCTGGTTTTTACACAATTGGGAATACAAAGAATGTTGTAAACTCATGTTTGGTTATTCCACAATGGAATGGGGATAATGAAAAACAAATTCTCATGTGGTAAATTGACTTATGGGTCAAGTGAAATAAGCCCATACTCAACCATACAAATTTCTTAGTTTACCCATTCTCCATTAATTCATGAGTTGATTTATCAACTACTTTCTTACAACAAAATTAAATATCATCATGAGCAGTCAAGATGACATAAACAAAAGGTTCAATCCCACAACCCCTCACCTCTCCCTAGTGGATACACATACCCCCCTCATTTAATTGCTTCCATAACCAATTCTTGGTATTTTATTGGATTTAAATATTTACATGTTTTTACAATTTCCATGGCCTGTTAGCACATGGATCACAAAATATAAATACTTGCCTTTAAAAAAAGGGCATTCACTAGCAGGGCCTTGGCCTTAATCTCCACGATGTGAATCATGCATCACATACACACAATGTACATAATAAGGCAATGCATTCTAAGGATCAAAAGGGGGTTATTACATTCCCCTCCCCCTTAGAATAACATTGTACTCGGTGTTCTCATAACAAAACTCAATATGCCTCTTTCATGGCATCCTCTAACTCCCATGTAGCCTCATTGGGACCAAGGTGCTTCCATTGCACCTTTACCTGTATGATGGCTCGGTTCCAGAGCAATATCACCTTCTAGTCAATTATGCGCATAGGATCTACTTGGAAATATCCCTCAGGTTCCACCTATATCACATTCGAATCAATTATGTGATTAGGATCATGCACATACATATTAAGCAAGGAAACATGGAACACATTATGAAATCTCATGTTGGCAGGCAATGCAATCCTATATGCAACTGGTCATATCCTGTCAATGACTTCAAATGGTCCACAATATCTTAGTGCTAGCTTGGCACAACTTCCCAACTTTAGGGAACTTTTCCTTGGCTTCACTCTTAAATAAACATGATCCCAAATTTTAAATTCCTTGTGTATTATTTTCAAATATGCAGAACTCTTCTGTTTGTCCTAGGATTCCTTTAAATTCTATCTGATCTTAATAATTTCTTATTCCATTTCCTTGAGCATTTATGGCCCAAGCACTACCATGTTCACTGGACTCTCCCAATTTATTGGAGTTCTGCATCCACTTACATTCAATGTTTCAAACAAACTCATTCCCAATGATGCTTGATATCCATTATTGTATGCAAATTCTACCAATTGTAGGTCATACTCTCACTTCGATGGTTTATCCATCACATACATCATCAACATGTCCTCAATAATTTGATTAACCTGTTCACTTTGTCCATGATTTTGAGGATGATAGGTTGTACTGATTTAGTTGAGTTCCTAATTCCTAAAATAACCCCTTCCAAAATTTGGAAGTGAACTTTGCATCTCGATATGAAACTATTTCCTTGGGTAATCCATGCAATCTAAATATTTCTTTCATGAAAATATTCACTATGTCACTTGCTTTATGAGTGGACTTGATTGGAATAAAATGAGTTTCCTTTGATAGCTTGTCCACCACAACCATAATTGAATCATGCTATTTCACTATCATTGGCAAACATGTTATGAAGTCCATATAAATTACTTCCCACTTCTATTCTGGAATGGGAAAAGGCTGCAATAGTCCCAGTGGATGTTGAAGTTATACCTTGACTTGTTGACACTTTTGACACTGAGCAATGCACTCTGCTGTATCCTTCTTCATCCCATGCCAAAAGTATTGCTTTCTTGTTGTTTTTATTGTCTTTTGATATCCTCGATATCCAGAGTATGGCATTTGATTAATTTCATCCATTATTACTTTCTTCAAATATGTGCAATTCATAATGAACAATTTGCCCTTGTAAAGAAGAAGATTATCTTCTTCGAGCTAGTATCCTTCAGACTTGTCATCTAATTACTTCGAGCTAGTATCATTGGAAAACATGTTATGAAGTCCATAGAAATTACTTCCCACTTCTATTCTGGAATGGGAAAAGGCTGCAATAGTCCCAGTGGATGTTGATGTTATATCTTGACTTGTTGACACTTTTGACACTGAGCAATGCACTTTGCTATATCCTTCTTCATCCCATGCCAAAAGTATTGCTTTCTTGTTGTTTTTATTGTCTTTTGATATCCTCGATATCCAGAGTATGGCATTTGATTAATTTCATCCATTATTACTTTCTTCAAATATGTGCAATTCATAATGAACAATCTGCCCTTGTAAAGAAGAATATTATCTTCTTCGAGCTAGTATCCTTCAGACTTGTCATCTAATTTCCCCTGCTGCAATTTATCTTTGACTTGAAGGTAAGTTTCATCACTATTTTGGGCTTCAAGAACTCTTGTTCTCAAATTTGATTTGCATATACTTAATGCTGCTACATGAAATTTTATGCTAAGGGCATCTACAACCTTATTCTCTTTCCCCTTTACATGCTTAATTTCAAAGTCAAATTCACATCGGAATTCCAACCATCTAACTTTCCTAGCATTCAATCTTGGTTGATAAAACAAGTACTTTAATCTCTTGTGGACTATCTTGAGCTCAAATCTTCTTCCCAACAAATAATATCTCCATGTCTAGAGAGCATGTACTATGGTTGTTGATTCTAAATCATGAGTTGCATAATTCTTTTCATGATCTTTTAGTTTTCTTGACTCATAGAAAATCACAAAGCCTTCTTGTATAAGCACTCCACCTAATCCTTCAATGCAAGCATATGTGCATACAACAAAATCCTTCTTTGGATCCACGATCTTCAAAATAGGGGTAGTGGTAAGTAACTTCTTCAACTTCTAAAACATTTCTTCACATTTTTCAGATCATACAAACTTTACATTCTTCCTTTGCAGCGATGTAATCGGATGAGCAATCTCAGAGAATCCTTCATTGACCTTCTATAGTAGCATGCAAGACCCATAACAGATCTAACATTTGTAACATTCTTTGGAGTAGGGCAATCCATTATGGCATCAATCTTTTCTGGATCCATTGCAATTGCTTCTTTTGAGATGAACTGACCCAAATAGTGTACCCTTCTTTGATAGAATCACACTTGCTTAGCTTTGCATACAATTGGTGCTCGCTAAGAACTTGAAATACCATTATTAAATGTTCCTCATGCTCTTCTACATTCTTTGAATAAACAAGAATGTCATCCAAGAATACTAACATAAACTTGTCCAAATACTTACTAAAAACACTATTCACGAGGCACATGAATGTGGAGGGTGCATTGGTAAGACCAAATGGCACCACTGTGAACTCATAATGGCCATATCTTGTTTTAAAAGTTGCCTTGTGATTGTATTCTTACTTTATCCTCACTTGATGATAAACATACGTCAAGTTAATTTTTGAAAACGCTTTAGCTTCCTTCATTTGATCAAACAAATTTTCAATTCTAGGAAAAGGGTTCTTATTCTTGATTGTCACTTTATTTAGCTCCATGTAATCAATACACAACCTTAAAGTCCCATCTCTCTTTTTGACAAATAACATTGACGCTCCCCATGGAGACACACTTGGTCTTATATACTTCTTATCCACTAATTCCTATAGTTGCATCTTTAAATCTACCAATTCCGGTGTGCTCATTCTATAAGGAGATTTGGAAACTAGTGTTGCTCCTAGAACACGGTCAATTGTAAAATCAACATCCTTTTTTGGTGGCAACCCCGACACTTCATCTGGAAACACATATTTGAACTCTTGTAACAATTGATAATATTCTATATTTGGCCCTTTGCTCTCCAAGGGATCTGATATATGGGATGCATATAATTGAAAACCTTTCTTAACTGTAAGGATGAAATCTGCCTTATTGAGACTTGCTTGGGAATTCCTCTTACCAAGCTCGACCTTCCTTCTTCATCAATGCATTCAAGAACCTTCTCATAACAATCCACCTTAGCTCTATGTTTTTCCAACCAATACATACCAATAAGAGCATCATAGGATCCTAATGGTAGGACATTTAAATTTGCTTTTGTGAGAAGTCCATTCAACTCTATGGGACATTCCATCACTCCTTCACTCACTTTTCTTTTTGTTCACATGGCTAATTGAACTAACCACAATTTATTATGCCTTGCTTTTCCAAGAGAACAATTCTCAACTACCTTTGGGAAACATAACTATGAGTAGATCTTGGATCAATCAAAACAAAATAAGATTGCTTAGAAACCTTACCTTTGACTTCTATTACTGTCGATTGATGGTTTGCTTGATGGTTATCCAACACTGCATAAATTTTGGAGGTTGGTCTTGCCATATCCTCCACTGTAACTGTTGCTTCCAAGTTGTGCAAGCTTCGAAAGTTTTCCTTCTGATCAGGAAAATACGTAAGCATGTGGGGTTCTCCCTATCCCCAACACTAAAGTGGTCCATTTTTCCCTTTTTATGTTGCTACTGCTGGCTTAATCCCACTTTATGCTTGCTTGCCTTATTGGAAAGTCCTTGGCTAATATTTAATTGATGTCTTGAATCCATTTCTCCTTTGGTTAAACCTCCCTTTTGGCTTTCCCTTCCACGTTGGATGGATCTCTGATTTTCCTTTGCTCTGCTCATAGCATTACATGGCCATCCTAATGAATTCATCAAAAGTTGGTGGATTAACAAACTCAATCCTATTTCTGAAATTTTGGGGCAGACTCCCAAGGAAGCCTTGGATTTTTACCTTTTCATCTTTGATATAATCCACATACCTCAACAATTCCAAGAATTTGTGGACATGTACTTCCATAGATTTCTGTCCCAATTTTAGTTAATTGAACTCTTTCCTCTTGTTATCATAATATCTACCAGATGCATATTTTTCCTTGAAATATTTTTTAAATCGTTCCCAACTAATCCTTCTCTCATTTATTCCTTTTGCTTGCATAAGGAGCTCCCACCACATTGAAGCTCTTTCATTTAGATTGTAAATGGAAATTCTAGCCTTTTCATTTCTTGAGTAATCATGAATTTTAAAGTATTTATTCATCACAAGAAGCCATGCTTTTGCCTCTTGACCTGTCTTACTTCCTCCATCAAATGTGGGAGGCCTTGCCTTCCTAAATTCTCCTTGTGGAATCCTTTTGAATTTCCCTCTTCCTTCAAACTTGCTAGAAGTATGCTTTGGACTGCTTCGAGAACCTCTAGAGCCACATGACCTGTTAGAAGAAGATCTTGATGAGGGCATTCTAAGCGTTTTACTTGCAGAACTCTTTCTTGGGCTTGGGGTCCTCTTCCTGGAGCGACCCCTAGAGCGGCTCTTTTCATTTCTTCCTTCTTGTCCCACATTGTTTGGGTTGGACTCAAGGTTAATCCTATCTAGCATATTAGTGAGGCTCTATAAAATAGTAACATTGATTTGGTTCTACTCTTCCTGATCCTTGATCAATATTTCATTGAAACTTATCATGGTTTCGACCAAATTTTGAGGAGTGATTTACTCTCTTATCCCATTTGGCTCTGTCTCATCATTTCCTTCTTGTATATTTTCTCCTAAGACATCATCTTCATGTTCATAGGGATCCTAAGCATCATTCATGGTTACCATTTTCTTTTGGAGACTCTTTCCCTCTACTTGATTCACTTTGCTACCATTATTCAAGGCTTATCAACTGCAAACACTGTGCATCATAGAGATATTTATTAGAAATTTTAGTAATACATGCAATGACGCATACAAATGCTATTTTGAAAATAATGAGTCTCGTCGAATTATTCACGCGGTTCTCAGGTCCTCTTTTCCTTTGTTCCATTTATGCATTTATGGAAACTGCCTTCATACAAGGTCCTTTATACAACTCTATCACTAAGTGTGGATTATGGCCCAAATAGCCCTAGTGCTACAACCATTCGCTTTGATACCACTTTGTCACGTCCCCCTCCCATCAATCTAACCCACGCAGGGAACGCGATCGATACACGAGGATGCTATAATTCGCTCTCGTGCCCAATTTATGATTTTTTTTTACATCTATTTAAATGTGTTCAATGCATAATTGATTCACTCTATCATAATTGTTACTTTGTTGCAAATCATTATGTCACTGTTCATTTTGTCACAGTTCATTCTTTCACATATAATTCCATCACATATCACTCTGTCAAAGTTCATCATGTCACAGATAATTTTGTCACATATCACTCTGTCATAGTTCATTTTATTGCAGATCACTCTATCGCAGATCACTTTGTCACAAATCACTCTATTGCAGACCACTTTGTCATAGATCACTCTATCGCAGATCATTTGGTCACAACTCATTCTGTCATAGATCACTCTGTCATAGATCACTTTGTCGCAGTTCATTCTATCACATCCATTTTGTCATAAATAATTCTTAACACATAAATTGAGCATAATTAAAAAACACAGAAAGCACTTCAAATCGTGGTTTCTTTCCAAGTTACAATTTTTGGTTTTTACATAACTGGGAATGCAAAGAATGCTGGAAACTCATGTTTGGTTGATCCACAATGGAATGGGGATGATGAAAAAATAATTCCCATGTGGGAAATTGACTTATGGGTCAAGTAAACTAATCCCATACTCAACCATATGAATTTATTAGTTTTCCCATTCTCCATTAATTCATGAGCTGATTTCTCAGCTACTTTCTTACAACAAAAATAAATATCAACAAGGGTAATCAATATGGGTTCTCAATATGACATTTGACAACAAAGGGTTCAATCCCACAACCCCTCACCTCTCTCTTATGGATACACATAGCTCCCTCATTTAATTGCTTCCATAGCCAGCTCTTGGTATTTTATTGTATTTAAATATTTACACGTTTTTACAATTTCCATGGCTTGCTAGCACATGGATCACACAATATGAATACTTGCCTTTTAGAAACAAGGCATTCACTAGCAGGGTCTTGGCCTTGTGCTCCATGCTATGAATCATGCATCACATATACACAATATTTGGATAATAAGACAATGCATTCTAAGGGTAAAAATGGGGGTATTACGCATCACTTTTTGTTAGACCAAAAGTTGTTTAAGGGTCCTGTGAAAGTGGTTTCCCGAACCCACTTTTGTGAGCCTGAATGCATGGGATGATGACACGTGGATGGGGTGGTTTCTCTTAAGGGTCACACTGATGAATTAACCTCCGTGCACCTTCACGAGCCCGAAACACCGAGAGTTGTTGATTTGATTTGGTTAGTATCCGATGACTGACATGACCAACGTGGGTCCCATCACTCCTAACACCCCCTCCCGTCAGATTTGGACCCCACATCACATTTCCACTTGTTGGACCCAAAGGTGGTTCTAGGCTCTCATGAAAGCGGTTTCATGAACCCACTTTTACGATCCTGAACTCACCATTATCTGAAACGTGGATGGGGTAGCTTTCCTTTAGGGTCACGCCAATGAGTTAACCTCTGCACATCTTTGTGAGTCTGAAGCATTATCGAATGTTGATCTGCACTGCTGCCCAACGACCAGATCTCATCTGCCTTCACACTTTGTCACACGTGATCACCTACCCATGGATATGATGTGGTTGGTCCACATCACACCCTCTACCCACATGGACCCTCCATGTTAGACCTCTTTCCCAGGTGGCTCCTCCACATCACTCTACCACCTGGCATTGGTGGGGCCCAACTAAAATTTTCCATTTTTCCCCCGTATTTGCACATAATTTTAATTCACCAATCACATGGATTTATTTGGTCTTAATACCAAATTACTTCTGTCCCCCCCTGTCTGTCACTTAACAAAAACGTATTTCTTCATCACCATTTCTATTTTTTTTGCTTGTAACTCTAAATTTTTGGCCCATACAACTCCAATATCGCAACCAAAAGCTCTGATACCACTCTGTAACGTCCCCCTCACCCAATCTGACCATCTGGAGGGGACATTAAATTGATTCGGGGCCTCCAAATCCACCCCAAACCCAAATAACAAATTCATAACAAATAAAATGTGTATAAAACATAAATAAATATATGCAGTGGAAATAAAATTGATCCACACATTATTAACATGCATATACAAGCATAAACATTACATGCATCAATTAAATACATTTCATATTCAAATACATAAGAATACTTATCTTTAAACAACACACATCCAAGCAATTGGTCGTGTAAGAGCGGTTTTCCACCCAACCATAAGCACTCTGTCCAACATATACTTTTTTTGCTAAGAGGCCTCCCCCAAGTCCCCCAAGTCGGGATATGAGGCCACCAGGATGAAGGAAACACTTACATGATTCTCTCTCTCATCAAAAATCCCAATTTGCTCTCTATGATTAGCCAAATGCTCATATTGTGCTCTACAAGGATCTCACTCAGCTCTCATAGCCTTGGCTTCCACAATACCTACCCCACACAACACCCTTCTTGGATCAGGCATCCCCTTCACCAATTTTTGGGCGATCCGTCTTGTCGAGTGCTTATAGTGTGTGCATAGAAGAAGAACAATATGCTAAACATTGTTGGAGAACCATCTATAGCCTCAGTTCATGAGTTCTCAAGTATATATGAGCAACAAATCTCAATGGGAAAGGGTCCCTAGCTTACCCAATCTCTCTTCTCACCTAAACCATCGATTTCCCTTCCAAATTTGCACCTATGTCCCTAAATTTGCATTTCCTGAGTTATACAAGTCATGAACAACAATACAAAGCTCTGAGTAGTGTAGATCTGCATGAGAGTGTGTGATAATGAGGGTTGACTCCAAGAGGTATGAGAAAATGGTGAAAATACTACTGACATAACTTTTGACAGTAGAAGAAAGAACTCATGGTAGCTACAAACTAACGTGTGGCAGCTGACAGAGTTGTCACAAAAGTGTAGTCAGTCCCATGCTTCAATAACTACATGAGGTGACTTTTCCCACCAACCCCACTCATGCATTCAATGATTGGAAAATAGTCAAAGAAAGGTGATAATTGGCTTATTCAAGGTGACAAAATTTTGGATGGGTTCTAAAGTTGACACTCAACAACAAGGATTTGGTCTCCTATGGGCCCCCTTTCCTCTTCCCCTTAGATGGAATCATAGCACCTTTGGTGCTCTTTACACAACCATTTTTGGACTAGTTTATTATTTATCCACATAATATTTACATATATTTCGAGTTAGCATGACAAGCCAACCATATGGTCCAAATAACAATATTTATATCACATATGCTTATCCATTCACTAGTCGGGCCTTGGCCTTGCGCTCCACACTAGGAATCCAACTAGCATATTTACATCTTTTACATAATTTAATTGAATACATTACAAGGGTAAAATTGGGGGTATTACAGTCTGTCAAATGTCAGAAGTCATTTATGCAGTGGTCAGACGTCCTTCCTTCTATGGTAAGAAGCCATGTCAGTTGTCTTTTCACCATCATCTCATATCACTTGGAGTCAACACGCATTCTATCATTCTCTCATGCAAATCTACACTACATGGAGATAATTCCTATTGTTGTTAATGACCATTACTAGATTGTGTTTAACCCAAAAGTTTGAATTTAGAGTCAGAGCTACAAATTTAAAGGAAAAATAGATGGTTGTAGGTGAGCAAAGAGGTTGGGTAAGTTAGGAACCTTTACCCCTTTGAGTTTAGCTACTCACAAATGCTTGAGAAGCCATGAATTAATGTTGTAGGAGGTTCTAAAACAACATATAGTAGGTTGGAATCTTACTGCACACATTGGTAAGCAGTGCAAGGGTTAGAGTTCTCGGCGAAACTATGGATCAGTGAAGGGAAATGCCTTCCTTGTTTTGTGTGGGGCAGTCAGAAAGAGTGTCATGGTTGCGATGGCTTAATGAGATCACTATAGAGCTTTTTATGAGCTTTTAACTAAGCATACATAGCATAATGGGTAGTGGTTGAAAGAGAGAAGCCTGTAGGTGTTTCCTTTGCCCTGATGCCTTCATAGGCCAGCTTGGGGGTGGCCTCTCAGTAGAAATAATATATGTTGCTCAAAGTGCCTATGGTTGGGTGGAAAACCGTTCTTGCACAACTAGTTGCTTGGATCTTCCTTGTTTAAAGATAAGTATTCTTGGGTATATCAATGTGCAATGCTTTTATTCGATGTCTGTGATGATTATACTTGTATATGCATGTTAGGTGTGTGTGGACATAGTTTATTTCTGCTGCGTGTTTTATTTGTGTATATGCACACACATTTTTGTATTATATATATATATTTTTATTTATTTATTTTTTATGTTATGAATTCACAATATGGCCATGGGGCAAAATTTAGAAACCCAAAATTAGATAATATCCCCTCCCATTGGTCAAATGGATGGATGGGGACGTGACATACAAGCTTGTAAATAATTCTACCACTGACCTAGATATCCTTAGTATCCTTCAAGGCACCTAAGAGTGTAAACACAATTTCCCTTATAATGCAAAGGATGAGAAACCCTATTGTGCTCATGGCATTTGAATTCTCCTATGGCTTTAGCTCGGGTTGTGTGAGCCTTTCTAAAATCCTCTAGCATGGGCTTGGAAGAATACATAAATTAACTTAAAACAGATGTCTCTAAAAAAAAATTCTCAACCCAAAAAGAAAATGCTATCAAAACATTACAACACACCAGAGATCCAACCTAACAACTTAATGATCCACATTGCATGACAACCTACAAACTTAAGGCCCCTTTAAGTTTAAACCTAAAGATAAAAACCACTTGTCATGTCCCAAGTGGTTTTAAAGCTTTCCAATTCCATGCCCTCAACATGTTTTCAAATGGAATACGTCCCATAAAGTAGGCCACTAAAGTATGGTTACCACGATGAGAAGAGACATTTTCATATTCATTTACTTAAATTTGTATAAAAGGTTCAAAAGGAGGATCATAATCATTACATTGTGTCGAAGACCTTGATCGCAAATTCGAAAGCTCTCTTGGCCATTTTTATCGTCTAAGATAGTTGCAAGAGTATGGCTAATGCTCAGGAGTTTAAATGATTTAAATACACAAGTATAAATACTTAACTGTAAATTGTGATTTAAATACACAATTATAAATATTTAATTGTAAATTGTGATTGTGATTTATGCGAGAAATGTTTTAAAATATTTTATTATTATGATCCTATTTTGATGTAGGGAGTTAAAACGATCATGGATTATAGGGAAGAAAAGTTCAGATTTTATATGAAACTATTACAGAACGTGAAGATCAAAATTCTTGTTTAAATTATCTAAATACACAGTTAGAGATATCTAGGTTCAACTAATTTTGTAAACTACGGTTCATGTGAATAATTTGAAATCAGCAATCTGGCTTCTGTGGATGTGAAAAGGCAACTGTTGATTGAAACATCAGAACCGGAAGCAGCAGTGGATATGATGGCGCTCGTGGGGTTGCCATCGCTCAACATGTATTATGCAAATGCAAGGGCGTTTTCACCTCTGTTTCTTTCATCTTCATCTCCTTCCAAACGGTCGAAGTTCGAGCAGAGAAAAGGAGGAATAAAGCCATGGCCGTTACAATTTTCTCAGCAAAAAGTGCTTCAAATCGGCACCAGAACGCATCTAGGCAATGCTATCGAGAATTGCGTGTCAGCGAATCGGTCTATTCTGGCAAATGCTGTGATTGTGGGGGCTTTGAGTCTGTCCATATCTCTATGCGGTACATTCCTCTGCTTCTTAAGCTTCAATGACGGTTGAAATTACTTAATTTGAACATTTTCAATAGTTTCATATCTTAACTAACAAGCCCTTTGTTATTCTCCTTTTATTTAAGATGGTAACTCTTTTGTTTTTCCTCAAAGCGTGCAAATTGTTGTGTAGCAGTTCTGTGAAAAGTCATCCTCGTGCCTAACCATTCAGTGCACAATTTTCCTATGCTCGATTCCTGGCGCATATAGGTCTTTTATTTGGAGATACAGTCCTCTGTATTTGTATTCAGGAAGATCTCTAAGTGACAGATTCAACATGTTTGCATAGATGGCTGGGAAAATTTTCAACTTATAAAAATGAAAATGAATGACAACCCATCTAAAACCGAGTCTGATATGCATCTCAGGCTTCGAAGCTCGAAGATGCATTTATGGAGTTCACAAAATCTGTTTATTCTTATGCTAAATTAGCATACATAACCTGCAACTTATCACAACCTGGTAGAAGATTGTCTGTCAAGCTTATCATAGGCTAGGACTCTCAAATCCATCCAAACCCTAGCTAGGGCATCCACTATCAATAGAACACTTTAACCAGCAATCACGGCCTGACAAAGCATCCCTCCAAGCTACTCCTAGCCGCTCCAAAGGCTTAACAACAAGCTAGCATAAACACCAAGAAGTCCACCCTTGATCTTTCTCCAAGCTTGCCTCACACAAGCTTCACAAGCAAAGTGCTCCAAGTCTCTCAAGTGTTTCTTTGCCACAAACCCTAGGTCCTTCTCACACAGAATTCAACCGTAGCACTTTGAGTCTCTTCTAAGTTTTACATTACACAAAATCTAGTGTCTTCCTTTCTGACAAGTTCATTTTCAAGATACATGATCTAGTGAACTCTTCTCACTTGCTATAACTAAAGATTCTGTCCGCCCTTTTTATAGGATAGGCGATGGAGACCAACAATAGTAAAGTGGACAAGTCCACAAGTAACCTAGTCTAATCCTCAAGATAGGGTCTTCAAGTGAAGCGCCCTCTCTTCGAGAAGACTCCTCAAATGGTGCACTCTCCTACCATGGGCTTCAAGCGTCAAGTGCTCTTCATTACAAGGCTCGTTGCTCTCCAAGAGAAGCATTTAATGCTCCAATGCTCCTCAACATATGTGTCTTGGGTCCACAAACAACCCCAAGCAACATGCCCTTAACCCAAGCATCCTCAAGTCAAGCACTCATCCTTTTACAACATGCCAAGCGGTCCCAACGCTCCTTGGGCCAAGCACCCTCCTTCCTAGTGCCTAACGTTCCTCCCAGGTAGATCCAATGCCCATGCAAGCAACCATCCTCAACACATGTGCGATGTAAAAGATATCAATGCGACATAAGATAACCACCTCCTCAAGGAGTGTGCCACATCTATCACCAAGTTCAAGGTTAAGCAACCATCTAGAGAAGATGCCATCAATCAAAAGGTCTAAGATACAACTAAGGGGTTGGGGTTTCACCATGCACCCCACATAACACTTTAACACACCCTTGTCATGGTGTTGAACCTTTGTGTTGTCATTGATGTCAAAGGATAAACCAACAAGTTTGCTGTAAGTTTGATGTCAAAGGATAAACCAACAAGTTTGATGAAGGTTTAATGTCAAAGGATAAACCACCAAGTTTGATGTCAAGAATAAACAAAAAAGATCGATACAAAACAAATAGATGAGGTTGATGCCAAACATATAAGATGGATAACTTGAAGTCAGTTTGAAGAAATATACAAAATATATGAATCCATCAAGCAATGCCTCTCTATATAAGAAAATCCAGTTTGAAGAAATACATAGAGAAGAAATGTGGAAGTTCAGGAAGTGCGCAAATCCCACCAAGACATGGGACGCATGTGCGCAAATACCACCAAGTCAATGGACGTAGGTGTGCAAAACCCCACAAGGTTGAATTATCAAAGGATGCACGCCGACACAAAATGAAATAAGGTGGTTAGCTTGACTAAGAAATAAGTTGGTGCATCATCGAGTAAAAGAAATCTCAACTTGTGGACACATCTTTTGAACAAGAAAGAGTATAAATAAGCAAGAGATGGAAGTATTGAAGTAATGAGATAAATAAGATATTCTGACTTGGCAAGCTTCTAATTCTTGGGGTATCAATGGCTCGTTGTGTTGAAATTTACCAAGGAAGTGTTTGTTCACCTTGTGATGCCTTGGGGTGGACATGAACACTTAAAAGTTATGGTCCCTAGTACTTTTAAAGTGAGAATGACTTTATTTTCATAAAGTGACTTTATAAAGCGAGTTTGGGTTATTAAAGTTTTAAATGTGACTTAATGAGAATTTAAAAATATGGGTGAGTAATTAATGTCTCTTTTAATATTTAAATGTGAGTGAATATCATTAATGAGAAAAGTGAGATTTAATATAAGCCCTATGTTGAATTTTTGGGGTTAGAGGAGTTTTTAACATAAGTAGTAAACTTTAATGCATGAACATATAAAATCAGATTCAGAATAGTACTGCTTGAATAAAATTTGAACTGTAATAAAACAAACATAATTTTCATCTCTTTCAAATTAACGCTCCATTAGTCACTGCGTTAAAGTTGGTCCTCAAGAATCATCAAATGCCATGTACAGTAACAACATGATAAAATAATGTACATTAGATGTCAGCAGTAAAGAATCATAACCAATATTTGAATCAACCTTATACTCAGATATTTCAAATTTGATCTTGTCACCGAAGGGACAAGTCAACTAGGCAAGCAATTTACATACCTTGAGAGAGAGCCTAAGAGGGTCAAAGCAGAAGCATACTGACCCAAACTTCTTCGTCAATAAGCACAATCATACCCAATATAGTCATGCTGACAAAGACACAGTCATGGTGAGTAAGGATGTAGTCACACAATCATGCTTTCACAGTCATGTTGTAAAAACCATAGTCCACACATAAAGTGAAATTCCAAGTCACGCTGGGGAAGAACCCACAGTCCACTCAAGAAAATAGACTCATGGTCACACGGGGAAGAACCTATAGTCCAACAAGAAAATAGACTCACGGTCACACAGGGAAGAACCCACAGTCCACCAAGAAAAACAGATTCACGGTTATGCGGGGAAGAACCCATAGTCCACTAAGAAAACAGACTCACGATCACGCAGGGATGAACCCACAGTCCTCCAAGAAAACAGACTCACGGTAAATGCGGGGAAGAACCCATAGTCCACCAAGAAAACAGACTCACGGTCACGCTGGGGAAGAACCCACAATCCACCCAAGAAAACAGACTCATGGTCATGTGGAGAAGAACCCATAATCCCTACAGAAAACAGGCTTATGGGGTGAACAAACCACAATCCACACAGCTCACGGTCATGCCAGCGGAGGAGCCAGCCACGCTGGTGAAGATACAGTCATAGGGAGAGAGCTCGGTCACACTAGCAGAGGGAGCACGCTGGAGAAAACATCACGCAGAGGGCGGATCACTCACGTGGGTGAAGATCACGGCCTACAGTCACACAGTCACACATATGCCAAGTGAGCCACGTGGGTGGTGCAGCGAGGAAGGCCCAGAAGCCACGGGATAGAGCCACGGTCAGTAGCAGTCACGAGAAGGAGAGTCACATAGATATAGAGAGCTCAGTCACGTTGGAGCAACAGTGATGGTCACGTGGAGGGAGAAAACAGTCTCGACGCTAAAGGAACCCAACACAGATGCAGAGGTGAAATACAATGACGTGCGAAGCAGAGAAACAACACACAGTCACGTGCGGAGGGAAGAGCAGTGACGCAGGCGAATGGGGAGCAGTCACGCTAGCGGTGAAGTCAACCAAGGAATCAGATGTTGATCTCTACCTTGGATAAGCTCAACAAATGTTTTTATAAGGTTTAAGACTTATACAAACAGGTTAACGAAATTAACAATGGTCAAAAAAAAAATCAAAGGTCCAAAGGTTAAAAATAAAACCATAAGATAAATAAATGGTCTAAAGGTCTTTATTAATAAAACCATAAAGTAAACTTTTATAATAAAGTCATAAAGTAAATGGTCCAATCCAAAGATAGACGAGACTTAGGTTAGTGTACCAAAGACCCATAAGGTGAGAGTCATCATAACAAGGGTACACACACAATAAGAGTGCTAGGACCAAGTAAGAGAAAGGACCATGAATCAACAAAGGGGCCCACATTAAAACAACCCACAAACCCACAAGATCAAGGTGAACCATATAAGGTGGACAAACAACTCCTTTATAGGACCAGCAAGACCAATAATCTTTTCTCTCTCTCTCAAGGTACATTGTTTTATATATTTTTGTCATCTCTGTATAAGGGGAAGATCCAAACGGATGGTACGATCCTTTGGTCCTCAATATTGCTCCCAAGGGTTAGGTGCTAGTGACATCATCAAGGGGTGGCCAGTCCCTTGAGACACAACCTAGTAGTAACGATTAGGAGAGAGGACATCACACATCATCATCTTCCATTCTCGAAGAATGGCTCTCATCCCTAGGTTGAGTTTTAGTCCTAGACTGAAACAAATTTTTGGTAACTGACCAGGTGCCTCCATTCTCTCAGAGAATGGCTCTCAGTGCTAAGTTGAGTTTCAGTCCCAGACTGAATCAAATTCCTGGTAACTGACCTGGTGCTTCCATTCTCCCAGAGAATGGCTCTCAGCGCTAAGCTAAGTTTCAGCCCCAGATTGAATCAAATTCCTTGTAGCTGACTAGGTGCCTCCATTCTCCCAGAGAATGGCTCTCATTGCTAAGCTGAGTTTCAGTCCCAGACTGAATCAAATTCCTGGTAACTGATCGGGTGCCTCCATTCTCCTAGAGAATGGCTCTCAGCACTAAGCTGAGCTTCAGTCCCAGACTGAAAGTTGATCAACTACTAGTAGGACCTACTTGGACATCGTGTCCCTGGTCCCAAACCAGAATACGTCTCTGCCTCTACTTGCAGGATCTATTAGGACATCGTGTCCCTGGTCCCAGACTATAATATGTCTCTACCTCTACTTGCAGGATCTATTAGGACATTGTGTCCCTGGTCCCAGACTAGAATACCCTAGAGGCACATAGGGGCCCTAGCCACATTCTAGGGTCTTTTCCATGGCATCAACCTGCTTGGTCCCAGACCAAGAACCCCAGGAGACTACTGGGGGCCCTAAGGTACCTTCTAAGGTCTTACTCTGCCCTAGTTAACTGACTCGGGCACCATCCTCCCTGAGAATGGGTCTCGCAACTGCACTAACTTTAACACTCCCTCTCAGCAAGATAGGCATTCTCAGCAACACTAAGCTTGTCTCAAAAGTGCTTAGACTTCGACAAAGGCTTAGTCAACACATTAGTAAACTTGTCTACTTAACAGAGCAGACTGCATCATGTCCCAGACATGGCTAACCTTCCACTTGATGTGTTCCTACCTGTCATAGAGCACAATATTTTATGAGAGCTTGATCTTTTATAGGTCCACTTGGAAGTTATAATTGACTTTCCGCTGAGAACCACTCTCCGCACGTCATTTAACATCTTCCAAACCCGATGTTTGGTTGCCACCTCATAAATGGAGGTTTCTAAAACAGTGACGTGGTTCATCTGAGATATCAAACCAGAGCAATCATGAACCTCTCAATAGGTTACTCAAAGAGATCAATTGAAGACTCCCTGACCTCCTCCCTCTGCTCATCTAAGAGAGATGACTCATGGACCGGGCTTACTTCCATGTCTATATAACTGGGAAGGGTTCTTTGAAAACTTTCTTCAAGGGAGATTACAACTTTTCTTTGTAGTCCCATTTTGTTAGGGATTGAGGAGCACTTTTGGATCCGTCTTGATCTTTGAACTTACTAGTTGTTCCATTCTATCAAATGCCTGGTAGCTTCTTTGGAGGATGGCCATCCAACATAACTGATCCTGCAATTTGTGGAGACTCTTGCTCCCTCTGTACATGAGTACTCAGCTCCATCTTGAGCTGTGCAATTAATTCTAAGCATAAACAGGATCTGCAAGCATTCATATCATCCTCCTTTATAAGTTAAGATTGATTGTCATCAATTTCACATACTAGCATGATTTTATCGTTCATATATGTATATTATAGCTATCTTAATGCTATCAAGAGCATATCCATATGAGCCTTTCTAAAATCCTCTAGCATGGGCTTGGAAGAATACATAATTTAACTTAAAACAAATATCTCTAAAAAATAATTTAACTTAAAACAAGAGTATGGCTAATGCTCAGGAGTTTAAATGATTTAAATACACAAGTTTAAATATTTAACTGTAAATTGTGATTTAAATACACAATTATAAATATTTAATTGTGATTTATGCGAGAAATGTTTTAAAATATTTTATTATTATGATCCTATTTTGATGTAGGGAGTTAAAATGATCATGGATTATACGAAAGAAAAGTTCAGATTTTATATGAAACAATTACAAAACGTGAAGATCAAAATTCTTGTTTAAATGATCTAAATACACAATTAGAGATATCTCGGTTCAACTAATTTTGTAAACTATGGTTCATGTGAATAATTTGAAATCAACAATTTGGCATCTGTGGATGTGAAAAGGCAACTGTTGATTGAAACATCAGAACCGGAAGCAGCAGTGGATATGATAGCGCTCGTGGGGTTGCCATCGCTCAACATATATTATGCAAATGCAAGGGCGTTTTCACCTCTGTTTCTTTCATCTTCATCTCCTTCTAAACGGTCAAAGTTTGAGCATAGAAAAGGAGGAATCAAGCCATGGCCGTTACAATTTTCTCAGCAAAAAGTGCTTCAAATCGGCATCAGAACGCATCTAGGCAATGCTATTGAGAATTGCGTGTCAGCGAATCGGTCTATTCTGGCAAATGCTGTGATTGTGGGGGCTTTGAGTTTGTCCATATCTCTATGCGGTACATTCCTTTGCTTCTTAAGCTTCAATGACGGTTGAAATTACTTAATTTAAACATCTTCAATAGTTCCATATCTTAACTAATAAGCCCTTTGTTACTCTCCTTTTATTTAGGATGGTAACTCTTTTGTTTTTCCTCAAAGCGTGCAAATTGTTGTCATGTAGCAGTTCTGCGAAAAGTCATCCTCGTGCCTAACCATTCAGCGCACAATTTTCCTATGCTTGCTTCTTGGCGCATATAGGTCTTTTATTTGGAGATACAGTCCTCTGTATTTGTATTCAGGAAGATCTCTAAGTGACAGATTCAACATGTTTGCATAGATGGCTTGGAAAATTTTCAACTTATAAAAATGAAAATGAATGACAACCCATCGAAAACCAAGTCTGATATGCATCTCAGGCTTCGAAGCTCGAAGATGCATTTATGGAGTTCACAAAATCTGTTTATTCTTGTGCTAAATTAGCATACATAACCTTCAACTTATCGGAACCTTGTAGAAGATTGTTCGTTAAGCTTATCATAGGCTAGGACTCTCAAATCCATCCAAACCCTTGCTAGGGCATCCACTATCAATAGAACACTTTAACAAGCAATCACGGCTTGGCAAAGCATCACTCCAAGCTACTCCTAGCCGCTTCAAAGGCTTAACAACAAGCTAGCATAAACACCAAGAAGTCCACCCTTGATCTTTCTCCAAGCTTGCCTCACACAAGCTTCACAAGCAAAGCGCTCCAAGTCTCTCAAGTGTTTCTTTGCCACAAACCCTAGGTCCTTCTCACACATAATTCAGCCCTAGCACTTTGAGTCTCTTCTAGGTTTTACATTACACAAACTCTAGTGTCTTTCTTTCTGACAAGTTCATTTTCAAGATACATGATCTAGTGAACTCTTCTCACTTGCTATAACTAAAGATTCTGTCCGCCCTTTTTATAGGATAGGCGTGGAGACCGACAATAGTAAAGTGGACAAGTCCACAAGTAACCTAATCTAATCCTCAAGATAAGGTCTTCAAGTGAAGCGCCCTCTCTTTGAGAAGACTCCTCAAATGGTGCACTCTCCTACCATGGGCTTCAATCGTCAAGTGCTCTTCATCACAAGGCTCGTTGCTCTCCAAGAGAAGCATTTAATGCTCCAATGCTCCTCAACATATGTGTCTTGGGTTCACAAACAACCCCAAGCAACATGCCCTTAACCCAAGCATCGTTATGTCAAGCACTCATCCTTTTACGACATGCCAAGTGGTCCCAATGCTCCTTGGGCCAAGCACCCTCCTTCCTAGTGCCTAATGCTCGTCCAAGGTAGATCCAATGCCTATGCAAGCAACCATCCTCAACACATGTGCGATGGAAAAGATATCAATGCGACATAAGATAACCACCTCCTCAAGGAGTGTGCCACATCTATCACCAAGTTCAAGGTTAAGCAACCATCTAGAGAAGATGCCATCAATCAAAAGGTCTAAGATACAACTAAGGGGTTGGGGTTTCACCATGCACCCCGCATATCACTTTAACACACCCTTGGCATGGTGTTGAACCTTTGTGTTGTCATTGATGTCAAAGGATAAACCAACAAGTTTGCTGTAAGTTTGATGTCAAATGATAAACCAACAAGTTTGATGAAGGTTTAATGTCAAAGGATAAACCACCAAGTTTGATGTCAAGAATAAACAAACAAGATTGATACAAAACAAATGGATGAGATTGATGCCCAACATATAAGATGGATAACTTGAAGTCAGTTTGAAGAAATATACAAAATATATGAATCCATCAGGCAATGCCTCTCTATGTAAGAAAATCTAGTTTGAAGAAATACATAGAGAAGAAATGTGGAAGTTCAGGAAGTACACAAATCCCCCCAAGACACGGGACGCATCTGCGCAAATACGACCAAGTCAATGGACGTAGGTGTGCAAAACCATAGAAGGTTGAATTATCAAAGGATGCACGCCGATGCAAAATGAAATAAGGTGGTTAACTTGATTAAGAAATAAGTTGGGGCATCATCGAGTAAAAGAAATCTCAACTTGTGGACACATCTTTTGAACAATAAAGAGTATAAATAAGCAAGAGATGGAAGTATTGCAGCAATGAGATAGATAAGATATTCTGACTTGGCAAGCTTCTAATTCTTGGGGTATCAATGGCTCATTGTGTTGAAATTTACAAAGGAAGTGTTTGATCACCTTGTGATGCCTTGGGGTGGACATGAACACTTAAAAGTTGTGGTCCCTAGTACTTTTAAAGTGAGAATGACTTTATTTTCATAATGTGACTTTATAAAGCGAGTTTGGGTTACTAAAGTTTAAAATGTGACTTAATGAGAATTTAAAAAGATGGGTGAGTAATTAATGTCTCATTTAACATTTAAATGTGAGTGAATATCATTAATGAGAAAAGTGAGATTTAATATAAGCCCTATGTTGAATTTTTGGGGTTAGAGGAGTTTTTAACATAAGTGGTAAACTTTAATGCATGAACATATAAAATCAGATTCATAATAGTACTGCTGGAATAAAATTTAAACTGTAATAAACAAACACAATTTTCATCTCTTTCAACTTAACGCTCCTTTAGTCACTGCGTTAAAGTTGGTCCTCAAGAATCATCAAGTGCCATGTACAGTAACAACATGATACAATAATGTACAGTAGATGTCAGCAGTAAAGAATCATAACCAATATTTGAATCAACCTTATACTCAAATATTTCAAATTTGATCTTGTCACCGAAGGGACTAGTCAACTAGGCAAAAAATTTACGTACCTTGAGAGAGAGCCTAAGAGGGTCAAAGCAGAAGCATACTGACCCAAGCTTCTTAGTCAATAAGCTCAATCATACCCAATATAGTCATGATGACAAAGACACAGTCATATTGAGTAAGGATGCAGTCACACAATCATGCTTTCACAGTCTTGTTGCAAAAACCATAGTCCACACATAAAGTGAAATTCACTGTCACACTGGGGAAGAACCCATAGTCCACCCAAGAAAACAGACTCACAGTCACACGGGGAAGAACCCACAATCCACCAAGAAAATAGACTCACGGTCACGCAGGGAAGAATCCACAGTCCAGCAAGAAAACAGATTCACGGTCATGGGGGTAAGAACCCATAGTCCACTAAGAAAACAGACTCACGATCACGCAGGGAAGAACCTATAGTCCTCCAAGAAAACAGACTCACGGTAAATGCGGGGAAGAACCCATAGTCCACCAAGAAAACAGACTCACGGTCACGCTGGGGAAGAACCCACAATGTACCCAAGAAAACAGACTCACAGTCATGCGGGGAAGTACCCACAGTCCCTATAGAAAAACAGGCTTACGGGGTGAACAAACCACAGTCCACACAGCTCACGGTCATGCCAGTGGAGGAACCAGTCATGCTGGTGAAGATACAGTCACAGGGAGAGAGCCCGGTCACACTAGCAGAGGAAGTCACGCTAGAGAAAACATCACACGGAGGGCGGAACACTCACATGGGTGAAGATCACGGTCTACAGTTACACAGTCACGCGGATGCCAAGTGAGCCACGTGGGTGGTGCAGCGAGGAAGGCCCAGAAGCCACGGGATAGAGCCACGGTCAGTAGCAGTCGCGAGAAGGAGAGTCACACAGATAGAGAGAGCTCAGTCACGCTGGAGTAGCAATGATGGTCACGTGGAGGGAGAAAATAGTCTCGACTCTAAAGAAACCCAACATAGACGTAGAGGTAAAATACAATGACGTGCGAAGCAGAGAAACAACACACAGTCATGTGTGGAGGGAAGAGCAGTGACACAGGCGAATGGGGAGCAGTCACGCTAGCGGATGAAGCAATCACGCTAGTGGTTGAAGTAGTCATGCTAGCGGTGAAGTCAACCAAGGAATCAGATGCTGATCTCTACCTTGGATAAGCTCAACAAATGTTTTTATAAGGTTCAAGACTTATACAAACAGGTTAACGAAATTAACAATGGTCCAAAAAAAAAAAATCAAAGGTCCAAAGGTTAAAAATAAAACCATAAGATAAATAAATGGTCTAAAGGTCTTTATTAATAAAACCATAAAGTAAACTTTTATAATAAAGTCATAAAGTAAATGGTCCAACCAAAAGATAGATGGGACTTAGGTTAGTGTACCAAAGACCCATAAGGTGAGAGTCATCATAACAAGGGTACACACACAATAAGAGTGCTAGGACCAAGTAAGATAAAGGACCATGAGTCAACAAAGGGGGCCACAATAAAACAATCCACAAACCCACAAGATCAAGGTGAACCATATAAGGTGGACAAACAACTCCTTTATAGGACCAACAAGACCAATAATCTTTTCTCTCTCTGTCAAGGTACATTGTTTTATATATTTTTGTCATCTCTGAATAAGGGGAAGATCCAAACCGGATGGTACGATCCTTTGATCCTCAATACTGCTCCTAAGGGTTAGGTGCTAGTGACATCATCAAGGGGTGGCCAGTCCCTTGAGACACAACCTAGCAGTAATGATTAGGAGAGAGGACATCACACATCATCATCTTCCATTCTCGAAGAATGGCTCTCATCCCTAGGCTGAGTTTCAGTCCCAGACTGAAACAAATTTCTGGTAACTGACCAGGTGCCTCCATTCTCCCAGAGAATGGCTCTCAATGCTAAGCTGAGTTTCAGTCCTAGACTGAATCAAATTCCTGGTAACTGTGTAATGTCCTCTTCCAATTAGGCCTTGAGGCCCAAAACCACTAACCTATGTGATTCCTGTGGGTTCGAGTGGTTACTGACAGCTAGGGAATCAGCTGAGGACTGATGCCATCCATAGAAGATCTAGGGTATCATCATTTGGTCAAGAAGGGCCACCAGGGCCAAAGGCCACCTTCATGCATGCCATCCAAGCATTATTTAATGATGCATACACTCTTTAAGTCCCCATCCGCATGCATGCAAGTCAACGGCAAATTAGAAGATAAAATGACCTAATTAGGTCAAAGATTAGGTTTTGCGCAGTTGAACTTTATAAATAGAGGATAAAGCGAGAGGAGACTTCACTTTTGATTATGATTATTTTGGGAGCTCTTGGATAGCAGCACAGCGTGCAGCACAGCAGTTGGGGTTGGAGATGGAGTCTTTAGCTAACAGGATTTCGGCAGTGAAACATCTGCCCTAGTCTTATTCAGGGTAAGCCATACTAGTTCACCACTTGTTCTTCATTCATTCATTAGTTATCTAGCATATGGTATAGATCGTTGTAGGGACACGTGTGCAGCCGTAAAGGGGGGGTTTTCAGCCGGAAAGCCCTAATCAGCTGTGGGGCCTTCAGATCTCAGTTTCCTTCCGAAACTCAGGCACCATTCTCATCATCAGCATCATACTCCGGTACCTGGTGATTATCAGATCCATCCGTGCTCATTCGGAACAGTTATCAGCAGTTTCGGGATTCCAGGGGCGTGAGCAGCTGTCTCTCAGAAGCAAGTCGCTATCCTGCCTAGAGGACTCAGAAATCACTCTTGTATCAGGCATTCTCTTCGGCACGAAAAGGCTACCAGCCCCGCAAATCCGCAGCTCCATTGGACACCTCCTTCCCTGAGGGCGTCACCCTTTTCTGACTGGGCGTCTTGCTGTTGGGGGTTCATCGTAAGCAGAGGAGATCAGTTCATCTCCGATCCAGCTCTCAGTGCTTGCATACTTTCTCCGGAGCAGTCCAGTCGGCTTATCAGTGGTAAGTGTTCATTCTATCTCACAAACCCTAACCCTAATTTTTCCTATAAAATAGGGATTTTTGCATGGTAGTTTGCATGCCCAGTTGTATCAGCCTTTTTGCTTAGAAATAGAAAATATCGGGATTTGGGATATTACAGTGGTATCAGAGCTGTTTTCTTTGCCAGCTGTGGGCTTAAGAGATGAAAAGTAGATGAATACAGAAGGAGATCCTTTTGTAACCTATAGGAGGAGGAAGAGTAGATACACAGAAGAATTTGAAGATATCCAACTAGAAGATACCAATTCAGACATGGAACAAACAGGTATACATTCAGATAGGGGAAAAGGAATGGGAGAAGAGGAGGATCGGATGGAGTTTCGCAGCTTGGTCTCTGCATTGCAAGACTTAGCCAAAGGACAAAAAGAAGTCCTCAATGCAATCAACAGACTATCAGCGAAACTGGAAACATGTATCAACAGTACACCTCCCTCACCGGTAGATCGGGGATCTTCAAGCAGCAGTGGAAAGATGGTGTACACTAACATCCAGAACACTCTGCACATATACAACAGACCTACTATCAGGCCTACCATGCCTCACTTCTTGGCAGATACAGTAGGGGGCTCGGTCATGCAGGTAGAACCTAGCGAGCCTTTTGGGGCTTATTTGCAGGAGTACAGAGACTTAGGGGATGAGTTTCATGCTGCCATGTCTTTCTCAAACTTCTGCAACATGAAGAGTAGGAACAGGCCCAGGAATTTCAACAAGGGTTTTAATCACAACTATGAGCTGCAGAAGACCTTGGGCAAGTTAACCATCCCAAACTTTGATGGGACTCGCGGAGGATCAACGAGAACATGGGTCCAAAAGTTGGATACCTATTTCCAACTCAACCCCATGACAGAGACAGACGCCATTAAGTTGGCTACACTTCACCTGGACGGAGAAGCTCACGAATGGTGGTACCACGGATTGGTGACATTGGGTCACAACACCATACATTCTTACGGTGAGTTCACTCAGAAACTCATAGAGAGGTTTGGTAGGAAAGATCCAGAGATCCATTTCAGGGAGTTGGCTTAACTCAAGCAAACTGGTAGTGCAGAAGCCTTCATTTCCGAATTTCAGAGGCTAGCCGTTATGGTAACAGATGTGTCAGAGAGCAGATTGACTATGTTATTCACTGAGGCCCTCATAGAGCCACTACGGGGATGGGTGAAAGCCTACAAACCCCTCACTCTGCAGGATGCTATTAGCAGGGCAAGGGATCTTCAGGATTCAGTGCCCAAAAACAAATTTCCGCTGAAAACCAATTTTCCTGTTAGGGACAAGGACAGGAAACCTTTCCAGCAGGATGTGCCCAAGAAAACTTGGTTAGATGAGGACACTAGGAAAGACTTGAGAAGGAAGAAGCTATGCTTCACCTGTCAGGAACCATTGGTACCAGGACACAGGTGTGCAGGGAAGGCGAAGGCCCACTACATTGAGGTGTATTCAGACAGTGATGAGGACGACGATGAGCAGGAGGTCACAGAAGAGGATTCACACCAGGGTGATACACCAGAGGGAGTCATTGCTACATTATCTGGAGTACCAAGATTCCATACTCTCAGGGTCAGGGGAGTAGTACAGGGTCACAGAGTGGGAGTATTGATTGATGGGGGAGCCACCCACAATTTCATTGACTCCGCTTGGGTAGCCAAGAGAGGTATTCAGACCGAGAAGTTCGAGGGATTCACTGTAGTAGTAGCCGGGAACTCCAGCATGGAGTGCAACTACTGGATCTCAAAACTGAATGTTGCCTTAGGTAACTATCAGATGACAGACTCTTTCTATGTAGTGGATGTAGCAGATACTCATGTAGTATTGGGTGTTCAGTGGCTTTATTCTATAGGGAAATACACTACAGACTACAGGGCAATGGAAATGGAGTTCCAGGGGCCAGATGGCAAAAGGGTAGTTTTGAGGGGCATGAACACTTATCCCCCAAAACCAGTCTCATCACAGAGAATGGAGGCAGTGCTCCGACAGGATGATATAGAATGGGCTGCAGAATGTTTGGTCACCTTTAGGAAACCCCCAGAGACCAGCACACAACACCCAAGTGACATTCAAGCCTTGCTATAGAAACACGAAAAGGTTTTTCGGGACCTTCCATGAGGTAGACCACCAGACCGAGGTTTTGAACACATCATCGAGCTAGAGGAGGGAACACAAGCAGTCATCACCACTCCTTACCGACATTCCAAAAGGTACAAGAATGAGATTGAGAAAACCATCAAAGAATTAATGGAGCTTGGATATATTCGGCCCAGTTCTAGCCCCTTTGCATCCTCAGTAGTACTGGTCAAGAAGAAGGATGGTACACTGCGAATGTGCATCGATTATCGAGCACTTAACAAAAAGACCATTAAGAACATGTATCCAATTCCTAGAATTGACGAACTCATGGATGAGCTTCGGGGAGCTCAATACTTCTCCAAGATCGATCTTCGCTCGGGGTACCATCAGATCAGGGTAAGGGACCAGGACATCTCCAAAACAGCGTTCCGCTGTCATTATGGTCACTAGGAGTTTTTGGTCATGCCCTTCGGACTTACCAATGCTCCGGCCACTTTCCAGTCATGCATGAACCACACCTTCCGAGCACAGCTACGTAAATTTTTGCTTGTATTCTTTGATGACATCCTGATTTACAGCAAAACCTGGGAAGAACATCTGAAACACCTGGACGAAACATTGAGTATTTTAGAAGAGCATTCGCTATATGCAAAAATGTCCAAGTGTGAGTTTGGCATGAAGGAAATGCTGTACTTGGGACACGTAATCAATGCAGAAGGAGTACAGGTTGACATGGAGAAAATCCGGGCTATCAGAGATTAGCCTGCGCCAAAAACAGTTACAGAGTTGAGAGGGTTCCTAGGTCTGTGTACTTATTACCGTCGGTACGTTAAGGGATTCTCCCAATTTGCAGCACCCCTCACAGATCTCACCAAGAAGGGAGCGTTCACTTGGACAGACTTAGCACAGAAAACTTTCGAGGAGATGAAGGTTATTATGAGTTCTTGTCCAGTTCTAGCATTACCAGACTTCTCACAACCTTTTGTGGTAGAATGTGATGCCTCAGGGGAAGGGTTAGGAGCGGTGTTGATGCAGAATCATCACCCTATTGCATTTGAGAGCCGTAAACTAAAGAACTACGAGCGCCATTACTCCATATATCACAAGGAGATGCTGGCCATCTTGCATGCTCTCACAAAATTTAGACAGTACCTGGTGGGCAGTAAGTTCAAAATCAAAACCGATCATAATAGCCTCAAGTATTTTCTGGAGCAGAAGGAACTGAATGAGCGATAGCAGAAATGGGTCAGCAAGGTACAAGCCTATGATTTCGAGATCGAGTATGTGAAAGGTAAGACTAATGTAGTAGCT
>LPNX010753036.1:684246-756354 GCA_001517045.1 Pseudotsuga menziesii
GAAGATGCCACTTGGGAAGGTGAACAGGTATTGCAGCATCCCAGTTTGAAGTTGCTTGAGGACAAGCAATCTCGAGCGAGGAGGACTGTAATGTCCTCTTCCAATTAGGCCTTGAGGCCCAAAACCGCTAACCTATGTGATTCCTGTGGGTTCAAGTGGTTACTGACAGCTAGGGAATCAGTTGAGGACTGATGCCATCCATAGAAGATCTAGGGCATCATCATTTGGTCAAGAAGGGCCACCAGGGCCAAAGGCCACCTTCGTGCATGCCATCCAAGCATTATTTAATGATGCATGCACTCTTTAAGTCCCCATCCGCATGCATGCAAGTCAACGGCAAATTAGAAGATAAAGTGACCTAATTAGGTCAAAGATTAGGTTTTGCGCAGTTGAACTTTATAAATAGAGGATAAAGCGAGAGGAGACTTCACTTTTGATTATGATTATTTTGGGAGCTCTTGGATAGCAGCACAACAGTTGGGGTTGGAGACGGAGTCTTCAGCTAACAGGATTTCGGCAGTGAAACATATGCCCTAGTCTTATTCAGGGTAAGCCATACTGGTTCACCACTTGTTCTTCATTCATCAGTTATCTAGCATATGGTATAGATCGTTGTAGGGACACGTGTGCAGCCCTAAAGGGGGGGTTTTCAGCTGGAAAGCCCTAATCAGCTGTGGGGCCTTCAGATCTCAGTTTCCTTCCGAAACTCAGGCACCATTCTCATCATCAGCATCATACTCTGGTACCCGGTGATTATCAGATCTATCCATGCTCATCCGGAACAGTTATCAGCAGTTTCGGGATTCCAGGGGCGTGAGCAGCTGTCTCTCAGAAGCAAGTCGCTATCCTGCCTAGAGGACTCAGAAATCACTCTTGTATCAGGCATTCTCTTCGGCACGGAAAGGCTACCAGCCCCGCAAATATGCAGCTCCATCGGACACCTCCTTCCCTGAGGGCGTCACCCTTTTCCGACTGGGCGTCTTGCTGCTGGGGGTTCACCGTAAGCAGAGGAGATCAGTTCATCTCCAATCCAGCTCTCAGTGCTTGCATACTTTCTCCGCAGCAGTCCAGTCGGCTTATCATTGGTAAGTGTTCATTCTATCTCACAAACCCTAACCCTAATTTTTCTTATAAAATAGGGATTTTTGCATGGTAGTTTGCATGCCCAGTTGTATCAGCCTTTTTGCTTAGAAATAGAAAATATTGGGATTTGGGATATTACAAACTGACCAGGTGCCTCCATTCTCCCAAAGAATGGCTCTCAGTGCTAAGCTGAGTTTCAACCCTAGACCGATTCAAATTCCTTGTAACTGACCAGGTGCCTCCATTCTCCCAGAGAGTGGCTCTCAACGCTAAGCTGAGTTTCGGTCCCAGAATGAATCAAATTCCTGGTAACTGACCAGGTGCCTCCATTCTCCCAGAGAGTGGCTCTCAACGCTAAGCTGAGTTTCGGTCCCAGAATGAATCAAATTCCTGGTAACTGACCAGGTGCCTCCATTCTCCCAGAGAATGGCTCTCAGCACTAAGCTGAGCTTCAGTCCCAGACTGAAGTTTGATAAACTACTTGTTGCATACTTTCTCCGGAGCAGTCCAGTCGGCTTATTAGTGGTAAGTGTTCATTCTATCTCACAAACCCTAACCCTAATTTTTCTTATAAAATAGGGATTTTTGCATGGTAGTTTGCATGCCCAGTTGTATCAGCCTTTTTGCTTAGAAATAGAAAATATCAGGATTTGGGATATTACAAACTGACCAGGTGCCTCCATTCTCCCAAAGAATGGCTCTCAGTGCTAAGCTGAGTTTCAACCCCAGACCGATTCAAATTCCTTGTAACTGACCAGGTGCCTCCATTCTCCCAGAGAGTGGCTCTCAACGCTAAGCTGAGTTTCGGTCCCAGAATGAATCAAATTCCTGGTAACTGACCAGGTGCCTCCATTCTCCCAGAGAATGGCTCTCAGCACTAAGCTGAGCTTCAGTCCCAGACTGAAGTTTGATAAACTACTTGCAGGACCTACTTGGACATTGTGTCCCTGGTCCCAGACCAGAATACGTCTCTGCCTCTACTAGCAAGATCTATTAGGACATCGTGTCCCTGGTCCCTGACTAGAATACCCTAGTGGCACATAGGGGCCCTAGCCACATTCTAGGGGCTTTTCCATGGCATCAACCTGCTTGGTCCTAGACCAAGAACCCCAGGAGACCTTCTAAGGTCTTACTCTGCCCTAGTTAACTGACTCGGGTACCATCCTCCCTGAGAATGGGTCTCGCAATTGCACTAACTTTAACACTCCCTCTCAACAAGATAGGCATTCTCAGCAACACTAAGCTTGTCTCGAAAGTGCTTAGACTTCGACAAAGGCTTAGTCAACACATTAGTAAACTTGTCTACTTGACAGAGCAGACTGCATCATGTCCCAGACATGGTTAACCTTCCACTTGATGTGTTCCTACCTGTCATAGAGCACAAGATTTTATGAGAGCTTGATCTTTTATAGGTCCACTTGGAAGTTATAACTGACTTCTCGCTGAGAATCACTCTCTAGACGTCATTTAACATCTTTCAAACCTGATGTTTGGTTGCCACCTCATAAATGGAGGTTTCTAAAACAGTGACGTGGTTCATCTGAGATATCAAATCAGAGCAATCATGAACCTCTCAATAGGTTACTCAAAGAGATCAACTGAAGACTCCCTGACCTCCTCCCTCTGCTCATCTAAGAGAGATGACTCATGGACCGGGCTTACTTCCATGTCTATATAACTGGGAAGGGTTCTTTGAAAACTTTCTTCAAGGGAGATTACAACTTTTCTTTGCAGTCCCATTTTGTTAGGGATTGAGGAGCACTTTTGGATCCGTCTTGATCTTTGAACTTACTAGTTGTTCCATTCTATCAATGACAAATGCCTGGTAGTTTCTTTGGAGGATGGCCATCCAACATAACTGATCCTGCAATTTGTGGAGACTCTTGCTCCCTCTGTACATGAGTACTCAGCTCCATCTTGAGCTGTGCAATTAATTCTAAGCATAAAAAGGGTCTACAAGCATTCACATCATCCTCCTTTATAAGTTAAGATTGATTGTCATCATTTTCTCATACTAGCATGATTTTATCATTCATATATGTATATTACAACTATCTTAATGCTATCAAGAGCATATTGATATGACAATACTAAGAGTCAACATGAATTGGGACAGGAAGTCCTCCCTATATCTGCCCTTATGCAGAAATCTCATTGTGCATCACATTGAATGTGTACCCATAGAGGTATCGATCATTATATCATCTTTATGCAATAGTATACATGCATTGGCACAATTTAGATCATGAGATTAAGCTCTAAGGTTCACATTGTTTCATGCATCATAAGCAATGATTAAGTATTCTATGCCACTGTCCTTTAAACCCGAGCATGCACTTCTTAAATAATTTCATGTATCATCATACAACATAATCCAGGATATTTAAATGATCATAAATTCTAACTTCCTTGTGCCAACAATCCTTGATCACATCCATCAATGAGTCATAAAACTCTTTTGCACAAAACAATGATCAACTATAAGGCATCATAATTACGTGGGCTTTCTTACTTGTCATATGCTAACATACCTCTTTAATGGGTCATCATGTTCACAATCTATCAAATCCATTTTCTGATAACGCTTGTCAGTACTAATGATATAAACACATCTCTTAGTTCAGCTGTCATTGATCTAGTCAATTAAGTATCAGATCTTTTACCATCTTTATCACCTTATTGGCCAATGAACTCCTTCAGCCAAGATCTGTAAATTTCAAGTCCAACAATTCAAGTCCTTAGTGTTACTTTGGAAACCCTTACCTTAGGATTATGTAGACTCTATTACCATCAAGACAGAGTTAACTACAACCTAAGCTTTGATACCATGTTGAATTTTTAGGGTTAGAGGAGTTTTTAACATAAGTAGTAAACTTTAATGCATGAACATATAAAATCAGATTCAGAATAGTACTGCTCTAATAAAATTTGAACTGTATTAAAACAAACATAATTTTCATCTCTTTCAACTTAACGCTCCATTAGTCACTGCGTTAAAGTTGGACCTCAAGAATCATCAAATGCCATGTATAGTAACAACATGATAAAATAATGTACAATAGATATCAGCAGTAAAGAATCATAACCAATATTTGAATCAATCTTATACTCAGATATTTCATATTTGATCTTGTCACCGATGGGACATGTCAACTAGGAAAACAATTTACGTACCTTGAGAGAGAGCCTAAGAGGGTCAAAGCAGAAGCATACTAACCCAGACTTCTTAGTCAATAGGCACAATCATACCCAGTATAGTCATGCTGACAAAGACACAATCATGCTGAGTAAGGATCCAGTCACACAATCATGCTTTCACAGTCATGCTACGAAAACCACAGTCCACACATAAAGTGAAACTCACGGTCATGCTGGGGAAGAACCCACAGTTTGCCAAAGAAAACGGACCCACGGTCACGTGGGGAAGAATCCACAATCCACCAAGAAAACAGACTCACGGTCAAGCGGGGAAGAACCCACAGTTCACCAAGAAAACAAACTCACGGTCATGCGGGGAAGAACCCACAGTCCACCAAGAAAACAGACTCACGGTCATGCGGGGAAGAATCCACAGTCCACCAAGAAAATAGTTCACGCTGGGGAAGAACCCACAGTCCACCCAAGAAAACAAACTCACGGTCACGCGGGGAAGAACCCACAGTCCCTACAGGAAAAAAGGCTCACGGGGTGAACAAACCACAGTCCACACAGCTCCCGGTCATGCCAGTGGAGGAACAATCACGCTGGTGAAGATACAGTCACAGGGAGAGAGCCCGGTCACACTAGCAGAGGGAGTGATGCTGGAGAAAACATCACGCGGAGGGCAGATTAGTCATGTGGGTGAAGATCACGGTCTATGGTCACACAGTCACGCGGATGCCAAGTGAGCCACTTGGGTGGTGCAACGAGGAAGTCCCAGAAGCCACGGGATAGAGCACGGTCAGTAGTAGTCGCGGGAAGGAGAGTCACACAGATAGAGAGGGCTCAGTCACGCTGGAGCAGCAGACAACAAACTAGATCCATGGAGCAACAATGATGGTCACGTGGAGGGAGAAAACAATATCGACACTAAAGGAACCCAACACAGACGCAGAGGTGAAATACAATCACGCGCGGAGCAGAGAAACAACACACAGTCATGCGCGGAGGTAAGAGCAGTGACGTAGGCGAATGGGGAGCAGTCACGCTAGCGGATGAAGCAGTCACGCTAGCGATTGAAGTAGTCACGCCAGCGGTGAAGTCAACCAAGGAATCAAACGCTGATCTCTACCTTGGATAAGCTCAACAAATGTTTTTATAAGTTTCAAGACTTATACAAACAGGTTAACGAAATTAACAATGGTCCAAAATAAAAAATCAAAGGTCCAAATGTTAGAAATAAAACCATAAGATAAATAAATGGTCTAAAGGTCTTTAAGGTTTTATTAATAAAACTATAAAGTAAACTTTAATAATAAAGCTATAACGTAAATGGTCCAACCAAAAGATAAAAGGGACTTAGGTTAGTGTATCGAAGACCCATAAGGTGAGAGTCATCATAACAAGGGTACACACAATAAGAATGCTAGGACCAAGTAAGATAAAGGACCATGAGTCAACAAAGGGGGCCACAATAAAACAACCCACAAACCCACAAGATCAAGGTGAACGATATAAGGTGGACAAACAACTCCTTTATAGAACCCAACAAGACCAATAATCTTTTCTCTCTTTCTCAAGGTACAATGTTTTATATATTTTTGTCATCACTATATAAGGGGAAGATCCAAACTGGATGGTACGATCCTTTGGTCCTCAATACTGCTCCTAAGGGTTAGGTGCTAGTGATATCATCAAGGGGTGGCATGTCCCTTGAGACACAACCTAGCAGTAACGATTAGGAGAGAGGACATCACACATCATCATCTTCCATTCTCAAAGAATGGCTCTTAGCCCTAGGCTAAGTTTCAGTCCCAGACTGAAACAAATTACTGGTAACTGACCAGGTGCCTCCATTCTCCCAGAGAATGGCTCTCAGCGCTAAGCCGAGTTTCAGACCCAGACTAAATCAAATTCCTGGTAACTGACCAGGTGCCTCCATTCTCCTAGAGAATGGCTCTCAACGCTAAGCTGAGTTTCAGTCCTAGACTGAATCAAAGTCTTGATAACTGACCAGGTGCCTCCATTCTCCCAGAGAATGGCTCTCAGCGCTAAGCTGAGTTTCAGTCCTAGACTGAATCAAAGTCCTAGTAACTGACCAGGTGCCTCCATTCTCCCAGAGAATGGCTCTCAGCGCTAAGCTGAGTTTCAGTCTCAGACTGAATCAAATTCCTGGTAACTGACCAAGTGCCTCCATTCTCCTAGAGAATGGTTCTCATCACTAAGATGAGCTTCAGTCCCAGACTGAAACTTGATCAACTACCTACAGGACCTACTTGGACATCGTGTCCCTGGTCCCAGACCAAAATATGTCTCTACCTCTACCTGCAGGATCTACTTGGACATCGTGTTCCTGGTCCTAGACTAGAATACTCTAGAGGCACATAGGGCCCCTAGCCACATGCTAGGGGCTTTGCCATGGCATCAACCTGGTTGGTCCTAGACCAAGAACCCAAGGAGACTATTGGGGGTCATAGGGTACCTTCTAGGGTCTTACTTTGCCCTAGTTAACTGACTCGGGTACCATCCTCCCTGAGAATGGGTCTCGCAGCTGCACTAACTTTAACACCCTAGATCTCATCTAGTTATGTTTTAATCTAGGCCGTCGAATTTGTAGATGGTGGTTACTCAAACAAAAAGAGGGAAAAGGCATTGAGATCAATTCATTATTCACTTTCACAAAAGAGATTTTTGAGAGAGGAGAAGAGCAAAAGAAGAAAACCAAGGGTTTGAGAGAAATCAATTTCTTGAGGGAGAGAGAAGAATTTCTAGCACAAAATCGAGCATGAGCACTATTCCCAATGGTGGCACAATTTCCTAGGCGACTGTACAACATCAGGTACAACATTTAAGAACGCTGTACAACATGAATTATATGCAGATGATATAGGATGACTGAAGTTTGCACACATTTTGAGGAGGTTGTACTATATTTATTGCAGGCCGTACTGTGCATTTAATGCTGACTGTACAGGTAGAATCTGACATGATTTCCCAGTCAATGAGTAGGCATGAATTTCAAGGTTCGTATAGCCACACGTGTGAGGTCGTACAGTACGATTCTCGGGGTGTTCCATAAAATAGTTTGTAAGTGGGACTCTGACACATATTTCGAGAAGAAATAAGGGAGATAAGTTGCTGCCATAAATTTGTATTTTTGCCTAAAAATAATAAAATCTCTCTCTGAAACATGTTTTCCCTACGTGGTTATATCCTGGACCGATTGGTAAAGATACTGAGTCAAAATTTCATGTGTGTGGTTGCTATAATTTTCTGAGTGTGAAAAAGTTGGCTGTCATTTAAATTTTTGAGTTGTTTTATTAAATTTTTTTTTTTCCGTGTGTTTCAAACAAAAGTCAAATTTTTTAATGTAATGTGTTTTTACATTCTAGGTTTTGGGCATTAAACTTCATGTTGCAAAACTAAACTTGAAACCGAGTTGGGGTTTGAAAATTTTTCATGGTATTAGAGCTGAAGTGAAGGGCTGAAATAAAACTTAGAAAGAAATTTCAGACTTGGTGGAATAAAGGAAAACAGGGTTTTGTGAAGAAACAGGTTCTTGGGCTGATTTGGGGTTATGGTTACTGGACTTAGGATAGAGGGTAGGCTGGATAGGGTAGTGAATTTTAGCCTGTGGAAGGCTAGACTAGGGTTAATACTGTAGGAGAATGAACTATGGGACATAGTGAACAATACAATTGCTAATCCAGTTACATGTCCTACAGTTGCAGCTGATAAGGCCGTTTTGACAAGAAAGATATTAAAGCAAAAAGAATCATACTTGATGCCATAAAAGACCATGTGATACTACATATATCTGGGAAAGACTATGCTCATCAGATGTGGACAACTTTAACCATTCTATACCAGAGTTCGAATGAAAACATGAAAATGGTGTTGAGGGAGAAGCTGAATGGTATTCGGATGAACAAGGGGGACAACATAGTTGCCTACCTTACCAAGATTACACAAGTTCAAGATGAGCTTGGAGTGGTAGGGGAGAGAGTATTGGATGCTAAGTTGGTTCACATAGCTCTGAATGGCGTGACAAAGTTATGGGCTGTATTTGTGGAGTCAGTGGTTGCTCGTGAGCACATGCCTTCATGGGATCGTCTTTGGGACGATTTCATACAGGAGGAGACCTAGAGAGGGTATGTAAAGGGGGGTACATCTCAGAGCAAAGATGATGGGGAGAACGTGGCCTTAGCAACGAAGGGTAAAAAGTAGAAGTGCAAGAAAAGTCCTAAGGGTGGGACCAAGCAACATACAAGTGAGCAGAAGAAGGACATGAGTAAAGTGAAATACTTTGCTTGTCAGAAGTTTGGACAGTATGTTGGACAATGCACTAACAGGAAGAAGAAGAAACAACAGACAACAACAACGACGAAGATCGATAAGTATGCTACTAGATTTGAGAGAGAGTTTTCTCTCTTTGCTGGTGGTTGTATAGAGATAACATCATCTATCACTAGTGATGATATGGAGGACCAAATAGAGCATTCCATTATAGTTGGGCATTCATTGAGTGCATCCACCACTCTTTCCATGTGGTATATTGACAGTGGGGCTTTGAGCCATATGACAGGTGTTCGTGATGTGTTCACCGAGATGACTGAGACATGCTTGGATTTGGAGGTGGTGTTGGGTGATGATACAATGGTGAGAGCAGTTGGGCGTGGGACGATCAACTTTCAGAGGGAGTCCATGGAGCCCATGACACTGAGAGATGTCTTGCATGTCCCTGGACTAAAAAAGAATCATTTTTCAGTTTCCACGATTGAGGACAGGGGTTTTGGAGTATATGTCCTAGATGGGAAAGTACATGTCTTTCCCAAGGTAGTGGGACTATCTACTTCATATGCCATTGGAGTTAGATGTGGGAAACTGTACGAGCTTTTCTTCCATCCTCATCATGCATTGGCGCACAATAGCAGCAACAGTGAGTTGTGCGAGCTGTGGCACAGGAGGATGGTCCATTTTCATCATTCAACTTTGAGGATGCTAAGAGACATGACTACAGGTTTACCGGAGTTCAACACGAAGCAGAGTGGTGTGTGAAGAGGGTGTGCTTTGGGAAAGTACACCCAGACTGCTTTTTTGAGCAGTGATCACATATCAACGGGAGTGTTTGATTTGATTCATTTAGATTTGTGTGGTCCCATGTCTTTTGCCTCTTTGACTGGTTTTGAGTATTACGTCACATTCATTGACGACTATTCCAGGAAAACATGGATTTACTTCCTGAGGAACAAGAAGTCAGAAGAAGTCTTGAAGAGGTTCCAAGAGTTCAAAGCTCTGGTGGAGAACCAAACAGGGAGGAGGATCAAAGTACTCAGATCGGACAATGGGGGTGAGTATACCTCCAGGGAGTTCGATGAGTATTGTAGACAGGAGGGGATAAAGAGGCAACAGACAGTCCCTTACACTCCACAACAAAATGGAGTTGCTGAAAGGACGAACCGTGCGATTATAGTAGCAGCTAGAGCCATGCTGCATGACCAAAGTCTTCCTTTCTTTCTATGGGCTAAGGCTTGTAGTACTGCTGTTTATGTCCAAAGCAGGAGTCCACACTGTCACATGCCCCAATTTGCAAAAACATTTTTATGTTTTAAGAAACATTATGTTATATTTTATGTTAAAGTTTGTAATTAATAACCAAGGGTCAAGGATAATTTAATGTAATTGCAGAATATTTTTAATAAATAAATGAAAGATGAGACAACAACTTAGGGAAGCTGTTAAATGAGTGTTTTACTGGTCACTTGATGGAGGAGGCTGGGTTGAGAGCAGATTGACATGTGGCAACATCCTCAAACCACTTCTAGCTGTTGCAGGTGGCAACTTCCCTATTTTTGTGGTCATGATTCCCCAAGAAAGTGGAACAAGAGTAGGTGGCTCATTAAGTAAAAACTGACCCAAAAGACCTAGGCATGCTAATAAAACTTTCCATTGAAGACAGTCGAGGCTGCTCATTATGGATTTGTGATCACTCTAAGTGAATGAATTGCACAAGAGAATTCGATGGAGGGGACTAGCTGAAGTAAGTTTGAGTGGAAAAGTGCTGAAGACCTGAATTAGTGTAGCTATTCTAAGCTGAGTTCATACTGCTGCAAGCAGAACTGATTTACTGCTGAACACTCAGTGGAGTTGTAGAGGATTTCTAGACTACATCTCTCACCCAGTACTTCTACCAGGTGGACCAGGAGACAAGCTCGGGGGTCCTGAGAATTGCAGTCCAGCTCTTCTCCAGGAGTTGGTTGGGAGGAACATGTTCCTTAGGTTGTTGTCACCTTATCTATACTTCCAGGTTTTTACTTGTTTAGTTCAGTCATTTAATTATGTACTGTATCTATTTTTATTTTTGTTAGGGTTAGTTAGGAGAAATGTATATGCTGTGAAAGTTAGTAAGTTCTGAACTAGCTAGATTAGGCTAAATAAGTAGAGAAATTCCGAGTTAATTGATAGATAGAAAAAAAAAATACCTAAACTGTATTTTTCCACACCTTTTGCAAGGCAGTACTCTAGTACAGTAGGATAATTTATTTTCAAATAATGGATTCGAATAGAGTACGTATGTAGATGAAATGGCTATTTTCTACAGGATTTTTGTATAAATTGTTTATAGGTTTTCTTTTGTACTTTTATTTACTTAAAGTACTTAAACAAACTAAATAAAGACAGAGGAAAGAGCCTAGGTATTACACACTAGTCTGTGTAATATTTTACACAGTAAAACCAGAAAAAGATTATATACTATAAATCTGATATGTTAATCATAAATAGATAATATACAAACAGGTAACTATTAAGATTTAGTTTAACTCAACTAAGACAGTATATAAGGTTAACAGTTATTACCCATTTAGTGCACCTAAGTGAAAATGCAAAACTAGGGTTAATAGAAAAATGAAAATTAACTCTATAAATATTTAAAGAAGAATTAGGGTTTGTAAAAGAACTGTTTTTTTCATGATAAAATAAATTCAAAATTTATAAATATCAAAACCTAACAATATATTCCAAAAGTACAGAAATGAGGTAAATTATTCAATTAAGATTGTTCCTCTAATTTATTTCCAGAAATCATTTCGGAATCAATAATTATGTTATTATCGAAAGATTTCATTGTCAAAATTCCTCAAATTATAATTCATTTGAAGAAAAACAAATTAACTAATAATCTACTTAACCCTAAACCCTCGAAAAGTAATAACAACAAACATAGCTAGAATAATCACATTATATAATATATTATCCAGACAGAGACACTGTTAATCAACTTTAAGCTGTCAAAATTCCTTTAAGATCAAAATAAAACTGAACATACATAGTCTCGGCCTACGGCCTTTTACATCACCAGTCAAGGCTTAAAAAGCCTGAATAAAAGTATCTTCAATACAAACAGAGTTTACTTAAAACAAAACATCTGTCTCGACTATGAAAGCCCCAAAACCTTTCATTACAAAACAACCACTAGGGCTTTGAAAAACAAACATAGCATCTAATAGCCACGACCGAACAAGTAACCAACAACCACGCGACAAAATCTTCCTAAAACGCCATACAACCAAGTGCAGGAGAACCTCTGGTGAAACCGAGGCTTACCGAGATGAATGCCATCATGGAAGCCTTATTGATGGAGTCCTTCAGAACTGAGCCATCGTCTTGAGAGCCTGCACAAATCAAACCCCCAAATGTTAAATACATATAATTAACAAAATAATAACTTCTTTTTGTGCAGAAGAGTTTTTTTTAAAACAAGTTTGATTCTTACCCAAGAGAGTTTGCGCAGCTGTTTGATGTTGTGAGCCAACCTTAGTCTCCTTCGATAGTACCACGAGCTGAATTAGAGCACTGTCAGAAGAAACACAACTCGCAGTGTTCAAGTATGAAGTCCCAAGCCACGACGAAGTGAGGATCAAACCCACAATAGAAACAAGCAGTAAAACATAGAACCTGTTACTTGCTACTAAATTCCTTTTTACAGTCAAGAACCAAGCTCACTCCTTCAAAACAACTCTCACCACACAGTGTTTAGTTAAAAAGCACTCGCAGAGTCAAAATATCAACAAGAGAGACGATTACGAAGCAAGGGTAATGGTGTTGAAGAGTATCACACGGAATAGATTCAGTAGATACATAAATCTCTTAACATAGTGAAAGAATGATTATGGCAAGGAAGCATAGCTCATTGGAGTGACAGTAAAGCCATGCGGACGTGAGCCTACGGCTGCTCACTCCACAGCTCCGAAAACAAATGAACTAAAATGCGATTTTTAGGTTAAGAACAGCCTTTCATTGCCTCCAAAGTCAACTAAACCCTAATCATTGAACACCAACCACGTGTCCTCCAAATTATTTATGAGTTATGGGTTTCATGATATGGTTCGAATTTCTCACCTGCACACATTTTGTATAAAGGTCAAACCATATGATAGCATTTGCTTTGGTTTCATACTCTACGATTTTGGGTTTTGTTGTTTAAACCAAAAACATAAATGTGGAAGGTATTCACGAAAGTCTAGGGTTTTAAAAGTAATCTTAAACCCTAGCAAATGCTTATCCATGTTCTCTCTCATTTTTTTTTTATGTTTAGTAATTGTTTTTAGTAAGGTACAACACCAATGGAGGATGAACCATTAATTCATACATAAATACTTGAACTTAGAGATTATTTAACTAGGAATTAGTCTAGCCATTGTTTTACAAATACGAATAATTGCCTTGATAGTAAACTCATGTAAAATGAGAATGTATATAAAAGATAACGAAATACTAATACTTGGTTAAAGAAAAATCATTGGATTAGAATATTTATTTGTAGCTTTTGGTCATAAGTAATTTTATCACATCAATTAGTTTATAGATTTCCTAGGTTATTGTACTCTTAATGACAGAATGAGATCTGTCCATAAGATGCAACTTCTAAAATTAAATATAAGCTTTTAACTGAAAACACCATAGGAAAGTTAATTGAACAAGTCTGTGATAGTAAACATAATTGAACTAAATTCAATTTATTACAATATTGTTTTACAAGCATTTATGCAGGTGTCTAACAACAAAAGATCAACAATACCTCTTACGGGGTCAAGCTGCAAAACAAACGTTTTAACTAGCATTTTATCCTATGCTAGTTGAACGATAATCTCGATTTGGAAATACTGGTAACAAAACTGCTTACCTGTATAGAACCTGTAAAAGAAGCATCACTTCACTGTGTTAGTTGTAAGCTAAGTAAGCTCCGATCTCAACTAAAGTTCTTTTCTACTTGTCAGAAGACAATAAAAACACACTTAGTATCAGGTTTAGATGTAGTTTTCTTTCCGGTCCTTTTAAAACATAAACTGCTGGATTCAACATCTGTAACATAGTACTTTAAAGATAAACAAATAAATTATATAGAACTATAGAATTACAATGCTCAATTCTAAATACTACTGTTTGAGTAACCGTTAGCAGTTATTGGTTCTTAGGCAATGACATCTATGAACATTTTATGTTACATGAAAAATTTTGAATTTTTATGAATTTTTGGGTTATTACATGTGGTATCAGAGCACAACGTTCAGACACTAGGCCTGAATGTGGCTCAACTTGCATAAATAAACAGTAGATTTAAAACATACATACTGATTTGTACTTTTCTTTTGAAATATACTTCTAGAGAATTTTTCTGAGTTAAACTGCAGGAATGGAAAGATTGGAAGAATATGCGGATGAGGAGTTCCCGTTTACTGAACGAAGTAATTCTAAAAGAGAACCCATACAAGAAGAAATAACTAATAACTCTTCTGAATTATTAGAAACAGTCAATGAACTAAGAATAGAGATGGAAACAGTCAAAAAGGAAAATGAGAGAATTCTGAGAGCTCAGGAGGAGCTGAATCAGATTTTAATGAAAAATTTCAGAATGAAGAAAAATATAAATGAACAGAGTCTGAAGATATGCCTTACCAACATAAAAATAAAAAGTCTAAACAATTTAAAATTGAAATTATCTCATCCTCTGAGGTTTATGGCGATCCACATAAAAAGAATTATCAATATACTAGTGATAGTAGCGAAAATAATCATCATACAAGAAAGATAAAATTTAAACCTTAGGAAGAAATCTTTGGGGAATTTAAGAAGATAAAACCACCAACCTTTAATGGTGAAACTGAGAAGGGAGAAGAGGCTGAAGCATGGCTGTCTGGGATGAAGAAATATTTTCAAATTTATAATTATTCTAATCAACTAAAAGCCAAAATTGCCATTTACAACCTCACTGGGAAGGCAGATATTTGGTGGCAGGATCTAAAAAGAGTAAAAGGCATTAGGGAGAAGAACATTAACTGGAGTATGTTTAAGAAATATTTTAAGAAGAAATTCTTGTCAGAACAGTACTACGAAGAGCGGGCGAAGGAATTTTATGAACTAAAACTGGGAACAATGAACATGAAAGAACTAAACAGTAAATTTTTAAGTCTACTTCAATATGTGCCTTACATTGTGGACGAAAAGCCCAAGGTACAACGGTTTTTAAGCTGCTTACCCTTCCATATAAAAGATAGAATTGAATATGACAATCCAAAAACTTTAGAAGAAGTGATGAGAAAGACGAATTTCTGTTATGAACAGAATCGCAAAAAGGAAAGTATGACAAACTGGAAGGCTAAAAGAACTAATAATTTTGAACAGAGAAAGAAAGGTTTTGTACCTAACTGTAATTTTAAGAATAATAACACACGAAATTTTCCTAAAAAAATTTTCCAAGGGAACAAAGGTAATTCATAGATAAACCCAAATGGTCAAATAAATAAAGAATCTGTTAATAATCACAGTAACTATACCAAGAATTTTGAACGAAAGGAACCAGTAAAGTGCTAGGAATGTAATGGTCCTCATTATGCATCAGTTTGCCCCAACCGGAAGAATACTGTGAGCAACATACATACGATACAGGAGGAGATGACTGTCAGTGATCTAGCAAGGACAATGCAGCACTGGAGAACAGGCAGGCGAACTATCAAACTTGCATGGTGTAAGTGGAAGGTAAGCTGAATCAAACCACTATATCTATTTTAATTGATCCAAGGGCTAGCTTAAGTTATATTTCTCCCGATTTAGTAGAAAAATGCAATTTATCAGTAGAAAAGTTTGCAAAGTCTTGGTTAGTCCAGCTAGCTATTGGCGCAAAAAGAAAAGTGGTTAGTTTTGTTAAGAATTGCACTGTAAAAATGGATCAGTTTGAAACCTATGTTAAGCTTAATGTATTACCTTTAGGTTCTTATGATATGTTAATTGGCATGGATTGGTTAGAACAACATAGGGTAGTCCTGAACTGTTTTGATAAAACATTTACTTGCGTAAATAACGATGGAGAAACCGTAAATGTAAAAGGAATCCCTAGGAAAACAGCTATAAGACAGATCTCTGCTTTGCAACTTAAGAAAGCTGTTCGGAAAGGTTGTAAAGCCTTTGTTGTAACAGTAACTAATGAAGAAAATACTAATAACGAAGATAAAATAAAACTGGAAGATATTCTGATCCTGAGGGAGTATTCAGATGTATTTCCGGAAGAAATTTCGGGACTGCCTTCGAAGCGGGAGTTAGACTTCACTATTGAACTGGTACCTGGTGCAGTGCCCAGCTTAAAAGCCCCTTATCGGATGAATATATTGGAATTAAATGAATTAAAGTCACAGTTAAAAGAACTTATTGATAAGAATTATATCAGACCCAGTGTGTCTCCCTGGGGAGCACCTATTATATTTGTTAAGAAGGACGAAACTCTACGATTATGTATAGATTACCGTCAACTAAATAAATTACTATAAAAAACAGATATTTGTTACCCCGCATAGATGATCTTTTGATCATCTACGTGGAGCAACTGTATTCTCGAAGATTGATTTACGATCTGGTTACCACCAGGTCCGAATCAAAGATGAAGATATCTTTAAAACAACTTTTAGGACTAGGTATGGTCACTATGAGTTTGTTGTTATGCCATTTGGACTTACTAATGCCCCGACTGTCTTCATGTGTCTGATGAATAATGTAATGCATAAATACCTTGATAAATTTGTGGTTGTATTCATTGACGACATCTTAATTTACTCAAAGTCTGAAGAAGAACATAAAGAGCATTTAAAAATTGTTTTACAAGAGTGTTACGAGAACATCAACTCTATGCAAAATTTAGTAAATGTGATTTCTTTAAGGATAAAATACAGTACTTGGGTCATGTAGTGACTAAAGAAGGAATTTCTGTTGATCCCGAAAAGATAAAGGCAATTGAAGAATGGCCAGTCCCAAAAGACGTAACTGACATACGGTCATTCATGGGGATTACTGGCTATTATCGAAGGATTTTCAAGAATTGCAAATCCCGTAACTTCCTTACAGAAAAAAGAAAAGAAATTCGAGTGGAGTCAAAAGTGTGAAGATAGTTTTAAAAATTTAAAAACATGGTTAACCATCGCACCGATCTTAAGAATTGCTGATCCTAATAAAGACTTTATAGTATGTACTGACGCATGCAATGACGGTTTAGGTGGAGTTTTAACTCAAGAAGGACACGTCATTGCCTATGAGTCCAGAAAGTTGAAGATTCATGAGGAAAACTATGCGACCTATGACTTAGAATTGATTGCTGTCATACATGCCTTAAAAATGCGGCGTCATCATCCTAAACGCTAGGCAAGCTAGGTGGCTAGCTTTCCTTGGCGAGTATGATTTTGAAATCCAACATATTAAGGGAAAAAAAATAAGGTTGCTGATGCTTTAAGCAGGAATGCAAAACTAAGTTTTGTAGCAGCAATCAACACCTATAAAACAGATTTGGAAGAACAACTAGAAGAAGGAATAAGACTAGATGGAAATTATCGGAAATTACAAGCAAAGGTAAAAGAAAATTTAATTGAAGGTTTAAGTACAGGGTATAGTTTAAATGAAAAATGATTATTATTATATAAAGATAGACTATACATACCTAATGTACCTAAGATTAGGTTGCTGATTTTAAACGAAATTCATAAGACACCGTATTCAGGACATCCTGCTTATCAAAAGACTATAACCATGTTAAGAAAGGATTATTTTGGCCAAACATGAAAAATGAATTGGCAGAATACATTGCTAAGTGCTTTGAATGTCAGCAAGTAAAGACTGAACACCAGCATCCAGCTGGATTACTTCAGCCATTACCTATTCCTGGCTGGAAGTGGGAGATAATCAACCTTGATTTTATTACAGGACTGCCTAGAAATCAAAACCTAAATGACTCAATAATGGTAGTTGTCGATAAACTAAGCAAGGCAACTCATTTTATACCTGTAAAAACTACTTACAAAGCTGCGAATATTGCTAATATATTCCTAAAACAAATTTTTCGTTTACATGGAATACCGAAAGGAATAATTTCAGACAGAGACCCTAAGTTTACCGACAACTTTTGGAAGTCTTTGTTTAAAGGACTAAATACTACATTAAATTTCAAGACCTCTTTCCGTCCTCAGACAGATGGACAAACTGAAAGAATGAATCAGATATTGAAAGATCTGCTCAAAATGTATGTAAAAGAACAGCCAGGTAAATGGGAAGATTACTTACACTTGGTAGAGTTTGCTTACAATAATCATTACCAAGCCTTAGCAAGATATAGTCCTTTTGAAATTTTGTATGGCAGGAAGTACAATACCCCCATCTCATGGAGTAATCCAGTTGACAGGTTAGTATTAGGACCCGAATTATTAAAAGAGATTGAGTTAATTGTAAAACAGGTGCAAGGTAATTTGAAAGTTGCGCAAGTTTGACAGAAAAGTCAAGTAGATTTTTAACGAACTCAAAAGGAGTCCCAGGTAGGTGAACATGTCTTTATTAAGGTGAGGCCTAAAAAGAGTTCTCTGAGATTAGGGAGTTGTGCTAAGTTAGCACCCCGATATTGCGGATCTTTTGAAATACTGTCCAGAATAGGACATGTAGCATATCAGTTAGCTTTACCGTCAAATTTGAAGGTTCATAATGTTTTTCATATTTCTATGTTAAAAAAATACGTACATGATGCTACTCGTGTTATTAACTGGAATGATGTGCAAGTGGAGCCCGAAGGAGATTTTCTGGTGGAACCGGATTGTATCCTCGAAAGGAGGGAGATCTCGCTTCAGAATCGCACCATTGGTCAGGTGAAGGTGCAATGGAAGCACCTTAGTCCAAAAGAAGCCACCTGGGAATTGGAGAGTCATATGCGAGATGCATATCTAATTCTGTTTCAGGGCAATTCTGAGGACGAAGAATAAATAACATCGAGGACGATGTTATAAATTAAGGGGGTGTGTGTCACATGCCCCAATTTGCAAAAACATTTTTATGTTTTAAGAAACATTATGTTATATTTTATGTTAAAGTTTGTAATTAATGACCAAGTGGGGTCAAGGATAATTTAATGTAATTGCAGAATATTTTTAATAAATAAATGAAAGATGAGACAATAGCTTAGGGAAGCTGTTAAATGAGTGTTTTATTGGTCACTTGATGGAGGAGGCTGGGTTGAGAGCAGATTGACATGTGGCAGCATCCTCAAACTACTTCTAGCTGTTGCAGGTGGCAACTTCCCTATTTTTGTGGTCATGGTTCCCCAAGAAAGTGGAACAAGAGTAAGTGGCTCATTAAGTAAAAACTGACCCAAAAGACCTAGGCATGCTAATAAAACTTCCCATTGATCACAATTGAGCCTGCTCATTCTGGATTTGTGATCACTCTGAGTGAATGAATTGCACAAGAGAATTCGATGGGGGGATCAGCTGAAGTAAGTTTGAGTGGAAAAGTGCTGAAGACCTGAACTAGTGTAGCTATTCTAAGCTAAGTTCATACTGCTGCAAGCATAACTGATTTACTGCTGAACACTCAGTGGAGTTGTAGAGGATTTCTAGACTACATCTCTCACCTAGTACTTCTACCAGGTTGACCAGGAGACAAGCTCGGGGGTCCTGAGAATTGCAGTCCAGCTCTTCTTCAGGATTTGGTTGGGAGGAATAGGTTCCTTACGCTGTTGTCACCTCATCTATACTTCCAGGTTTTTACTTGTTTAATTCAGTCATTTAATTATTTACTGTATATGGAAAGTGTAAGATTTATCAAAGATATAGTATATTTCTGTTTTTATTTTTGTTAGGGTTAGTTAGGAGAAATGTATATGTTGTGAAAGTTAGTAAGTTCTGAACTAGCTAGATTAGGGTAAATAAGTAGAGAAATTTTGAGTTAATTGATAGATAGAAAGAAAATACCTAAACTGTATTTTTCCACACCTTTTGCAAGGTAGTACTCTAGTACAGTAGGATAATTTATTTTCAAATAATGGATTCGAATAAAGTACGTATGCAGATGAAATGGTTATTTTCTACAGGATTTTTGTATAAATTGTTTATAGGTTTTCTTTTGTACTTTTATTTACTTAAAGTACTTAAACAAACTAAATAAATACAGAGGAAAGAGCCTAGGTATTACACACTAGTCTGTGTAATATTTTACACAGTAAAACTAGAAAAAGATTATATACTATAAATCTGATATGTTAATCATAAATAGATAATATAGAAACATGTAACTATTAAGATTTACTTTAACTTAACTAAGACAGTATATAAGGTTAACATTTACCCATTTAGTGCACTTAAGTGAAAATGCAAAACTAGGGTTAATAGAAAAATGAAAACTAACTCTATAAATATTTAAAGAAGAATTAGGGTTTGTAAAAGAACTGTTTTTTTCATAATAAAATAAATTCAAAATTTATAAATATCAAAACCTAACAGTATATTCCAAAAGTACAGAAACAAGGTAAATTATTCAATTAAGATTGTTCCTCTAATTTATTTCTAGAAATCATTTCGGAATCAATAATTATGTTATTATCGAAAGATTTCACTGTCAAAATTCCTCAAATTATAATTCATTTGAAGAAAAACAAACAAACTAATAATCTACTTAACCCTACACCCTTGAAAAGTAATAACAACAAACATAGCTAGAATAATCACATTATATAATATATTATCCAGATAGAGACACTGTTAATCAGCTTTAAGTTGTCAAAGTTCCTTTAAGATCAGAACAAAACTGAACAGACATAGTCTCGGCCTATGGCCTTTTACATCACCAGTCAAGTCTTGAAAAGCCTGAATAAAAGTATCTTAAATACAAACAGAGTTCACTTAAAACAAAACATCTGTCTCGACTATGAAAGCCCCAAAACCTTTCATTACAAAACAGCCACTAGGGCTTTGAAAAACAAACAGAGCATCTAATAGCCACGACCGAACAAGTAACCAACAAACACGCGACAAAATCTTCCTAAAACGCCATACAACCAAGTGCAGGAGAACCTCTGGTGAAACCGAGGCTTACCGGGATGAATGCCATCATGGAAGCCCTGTTGATGGAGTCCTTCAGAACCGAGCCATCGTCTTGAGAGCTTGCACAAATCAGGGCCCCCAAATGTTAAATACATATAATTAACAAAATAATAATTTCTTTTTTTAAAGAAGAGTTTTTTTTAAAACAAGTTCGATTCTTACCCAAGAGAGTTTGTGCATTTGTTTGACGTTGTGAGCCAACCCTAGTCTCCTTCGATAGTACCACGAGCTGAAGTAGAGCACTTTTAGAAGAAACACAACTCGCAGTGTTCAAGTATGAAGTCCCAAGCCACGACGAAGTGAGGATCAAACCCACACTAGAAACAAGCAGCAAAACATAGAACCTGTTACTCGCTACTAAATTCCTTTTTACAGTCAAGAACCAAGCTCACTCCTTCAAAACAACTCTCACCACACAATGTTTAGTTAAAAAGCACTCGCAAAGTCAAAATATCAACAGGAGAGACGATTACGAAGCTAGGGTAATGGTCCTGAATAGTATCACACGGAATAGATTGAGTAGATACATAAATCTCTTAACATATTGAAAGAACGATTATGGCAAGGAAGCATGCGCTCATTGGAGTGACAGTAAAGCCATGCGGCCATGAGCCTGTGGCTGCTCACTTCACATCTCTGAAAACAAATGAACTGAAATGCGATTTTTAGGTTAAGAACAACCTTTCATTGCCTCCAAAGTCAACTAAACCCTAATCATTGAACACCAACACGTGTCCTCCAAATTATTTGCGAGTTATGGGTTTCATGATATAGTTCGAATTTCTCACCTGCACACATTTTGTATAAAGGTCAAACCATATGATAGCATTTGCTTTGGTTTCATACTCTACGATTTTGGATTTTGTTGTTTAAACCAAAAACATAAATGTGGAAGGTATTCACGAAAGTCTAGGGTTTTAAAAGTAATCTTAAACCCTAGCAAATGCTTATCCATGTTCTCTCTCATTTTTTTTTATGTTTAGTAATTGTTTTTAGTAAGGTACAAACACCAATCGAGGATGAACCATTAATTCATAAATACTTGAACTCAGAGATTATTTAACTAGGAATTAGTCTAGCCATTGTTTTACAAATACGAATAATTGCCTTGATAGTAAACTCATGTAAAATGAGAATGCATATAAAAGATAACGAAATACTAATACTTGGTTAAAGAAAAATCACTGGATTAGAATATTTATTTGTAGCTTTTGGTCACAAGTAATTTTATCACATCAATTAGTTTATAGATTTCCTAGGTTATTGTACTCTTAATGACAGAATGAGATCTGTCCATAAGATGCAACTTCTAAAATTAAATACAAGCTTTTAACTGAAAACACCATAGGAAAGTTAATTGAACAAGTCTGTGACAGTAAACATAACTGAACTAAATCCAGTTTATTACAATATTGTTTTACAAGCATTTTTGCAAGTGTCTAACAACAAAAGATCAACAATACCTCATACGGGGTCAAGCTGCAAAACAAACATTTTAACTAACATTTTATCCTATGCTAGTTGAACGATAATCTTGATCTAGAAATACTGGTAACAAAACTGCTTACCTGTATAGAACCTGTAAAAGAAGCATCACTTGATTGCGTTAGTTGTAAGCTAAGTAAGCCCTGATCTCAACTAAGGTTCTTTCCTACTTGTTAGAAGACAATAAAAACACACTTAGTATCTGGTTTAGATGTAGTTTTCTTTCTTGTCATTTAAAAACGTAAACTGCTGAATTCAACATCCGTAACATAGTACTTTAAAGATAAACAAATAAATTATATAGAACTAAAGAATTACAATGCTCAATTCTAAATACTACTGTTTGAGTAACCATTAGCAGTTGGAGATCAGTGCCTGTCAGATTTGGGGCAATGGAGTCACTATCTGCCCAGCGTTGGAGGAGACCCACCTGGGAAATACCCCGATCTATAGACCCAACAAAGTGTTTGGCCGAAAAAGTCAGTCTACGAGGAAAACCAGCAGCAAGGTAGGCTAGCGCTAGGGTTTGAAAAGTCAATTTCTCAAATCCAGGACAATCTGGAGACCAGTAGCTCAGCGCTGGAGGAGAAATGGAATGAGGATGACTTGATCTACAAACCCAAGTTGGAAAAATGTCGAAAAAATCAGATCTGGGAAAATGTCAGAAAAATGATGAGCGCTAGGGTTCTGGAAGACAGTTTCTCAGATCTAGGGCCACCTGTCAACATCTAGCTCAGCGTTGAAGGTGATTTGGAGAAAGGAGGACCCAATCTACAAACCCAAGAAGGAATTTTGCCAGAAAAATCAAATCCCGGAAAAAGTCAGAATTTCATGAGGAGCATTGGGGTTTGAACAGACAGTTTTCCAGATCCAGGGCAAACCAGCCACTTTCAGATCAGCGTTGAGGGTGAATTGGGGAGGGGAAGACCTGATCTATAAAACCCAGTAGTGGTTTGTCCAGAGATCGAGCGGTTTATTTTTTAGTATTTTTGGTTTTTTATTATTTATGGAGTTTTCAGTAAAATGAAGAAAAGCATGTGTCAATGGGTTGATATTCGGAAGAAAGGAACTAACTTGCAGATATTTACCTAGAAATCCTCGTAGATGCCTTGAAGGTGATGATCCCTGCTATCTCGATCAATTTGATAAGACCTATGTGATTTCTAAGCCCAACATTTTGCTCCAAGTGACTAATGCATCCTCTCTCTTGCACAAGCAAACATCAACAATATCAAATTTGCCGTATCATGAAAAAAAAACAAGATCTACAGAAAAGTAACAAGATGTAATCATAGATCACAATGAAGCTAATGAAACCCCCCTGATACAAGATGATGCCAATCCAAGCGAGTTGAGGATCCCCTGCAAAAACGCCCAAGATGAAGTCGCCCTCTTGTAAACAAGGCAATGATCCCGAAAAAATATAGATCTCACACAAATTTCCCGAATGCTAGGAAGCAAAAGACTTTCCAATCACCATCTAAGAACACCAAATGCAAAGGAGATCCAAAAAATATCCACAAGAAAGTTTTTCTATTAATCAGATCTAAGAGCCAAAGACCCCTTACAAATGAGAAGCTCTCTCCTTTAAGTAGGAACGAGAGAACCAAAATCCTAACCACTTTCAAAATGAGTGGCTAAGATTAAAAGATATAAATGTTCTAATCAATGGTTGAGATGAACTCAACATACAATACATGGATCAATATAACCATAAAGTACCAAAGTGGACTAGATCACCCATAAAGAGGGTACCCCACTTAACAAGAAATAAATGAAGCACATGATGGGTCCATGGAGTGTTAACTAACTCCCTCTGGGTGTCTCCATGGCACAATAAAATAATATAATATATATATATATATTTTTTTTGACTTTGTGCCTCGAGGAAATCGTGAGCCTCCCAAAAGCTCCAGAAAATAATATAAAAATGCCCAAAAGAATAGGTGTGGGCCCAATAAGGTGCTACAACTGCTGGAGAAGGTGCGAAGGACATCACTCTCATCATCATGACTCGTCCCATGTCATTTCCTTGCCTCAGTAGCCCAAATCGATTTCTTCAATAGCCATTTAATCATTTTTTAATCTGCCTCGGGAAATGTGAACCTGCCAAAACAACCTCCTAGGGTGTCTGCATTGTCCAACTGAGCCCACTAGGCTTTCTGGGATGGGGGTACTATGGTACAATCAAGTGGCTGCACCCCTATGCCCCATACAGCGCCCTAGGAGATCCAATAAAAACATCTCCTTGCTCAGACACATCATCCTGTGAAACAAAACTGCATCAGAAGGGTAAAATGAGCCTGACCATCTCTGCAAGTGCTCAGAACTGAAAATAGGCTATCTCACTAGACTCAGAGAGTCCAAATCCATCTAGGGTGTATACTCATACCCTTTCCAGGTCTCTACTTGATCATCAACAATATCCAATAGACAATATAATCACATGTAAATGACCAGATACCAATAATATAACTCAGACTGTCATCCATCTGCTGCAAGTGTTACAAGGGTAAGACATGCTCTACAAATCATTTAAGTAACATTCATAACAAGTAGCAGTCACATCACTGGCGGTACATCAACCAAATACATATGTAGGGTTTTATTTATTATTACTCAGACCGGACTTTCTGACTATACTCACTTCATAGTTGTAGTCAATTTGCTAATGAAGGGTGAAGGCTAAAATTTACAGGGTTAGGACAAAGGATGACTACCAATTCAACATTGTGACACTTAGGATATGGAAAGGGAATAATCACTCTAACCATATGTCGGACAAACAACAACACAGGGAATGACAGTGCCTCACAAATGGTTAAGTTGTTCAGAGAGTGCTTATTCAACTTAGGCATCATGTCTACATCAAGTTTGATCCAGGTTCATTAAGATCATTAATTTTATTTCCATGGCCTTTTTGGCCTATATGACCCTTTGGGACTTCACCAGCGCTTAAAAGCACAACTAATTGTAGCTTTCATCAAGGACATATTCAAATTTATAAGGTCAGCAATATTCGGATATAGCATATATTTAACATTGCTTTTGGGACCTTTTCTTATACCCTTCGCGGGGTATTTTAGCATTTCATTGCTCTTGCCCTTTACTCACATATGTTAAAAAACACATTCTAGAGTTTACAATTTCCATGGGCGCATATATAAATATTTCCAATACAAGCAGTACATGAGCTTTTAGTTTTAGCCAACAACATCTCAAGTGACTAGGGGGAGTTCTGCACAGTGCCAAACATCGGGACAACTGACTAGAATGATTTAGGCATACAATCCAACTTACCAAAGGCAAGTTTTGTCACCAACTCAGAGCCGAGACACAATATAAACAGGGAGGTTTGTCCAACAAAGGTTCTAGCGGGGAAAGGTCCTCCATTGCACAAGTCAAGTAGTAAGTTGGGTTAAAACAAAACTGGAAGGAAATGGATGGGTGGAGATAATGAACAATGAAGCCAACACTAGCAAGCCAGAGTATGGTGGGAATGACTACTTCTATTCTCCCTAGGGAGGGTAAAACCAATGAGTATAGATCAGGAACTTCCAAGTCTAAGTAGGGACATCAATACATAATACAAATACATCCAAGTCCATATATTTATGACCGCCAGATCATGACACTGAATGCTAGTATATGTCACAAAGATGAGTATAAGAGCAATGATAATCATAACACAATATAATAAATGCCGAGTCATAACCATGCGAATAATTCATCTGAACCATCATCTGTCCAATGAGAAATACTAATACAAATCTGGGCATCACTAACTGCTCTGCAAATGACTAAATGGCTACATCAGTCCTCGAATCTATGTGTCCTGAGACTCAGTCCTGACATGGGAGAGTATAATAGTCCACTTACAAAATAATGATCCGTCAAAACTGCTCATCTCAGCATCTCATATGTAAGAGATTTGGCTGAAAAAATGTACTGTATCTGAAAAATAGAATATGGTAGCCTGGCTACTATATATGTGATAACACAGTCTACAGGGATTTCTGGTATAGGGACAGGATTTCGGATTACAGGCTCATAGGATACACCTTCACATGGTTCGGGTTCACTTGGTTCAGGTTCAAGTTCACTAGGCATGGGATCTCAGACCACAAGTACTTCTTATGGGAGACAATCGTTAGATGAGGAGGTTCAAGAGGAGGGTCCGCCACAGGAAGCTACTTCCAAGAAGAGAAAGCCAAGTTGGCTTAAGGAGCTTGTGAAGGAAGCTGAGGAGTCTATGGGGCCACCTAAGAGGGAGTCAGAGAGAGTAAGGCGCTAGAGAGATTTTCTAGTTACATGGCAGTGGTGACTAGCTTGAGTGAGTTAGAGCCTACTACTTTTGAGGAGGCATCCAAACATCAAGTTTGGAGAGATGCCATGATGGAAGAGTACAATTCCATTATGAAGAATGATGTGTGGGAGATTGTTTCGAGACCAGAGGGGAAGTCGGTTTTGACTTCCAAGTGGCTGTATAAGATAAAACATGCTGCAAATGGCAGCATTGAGAAGTACAAGGCTTAGTTTGTAGTGCGGGGGTTCTCACAGGTTGAGGGAGTTAACTATGAGGAGACTTTTCTGCCGGTTGCTCGTTATTCTTCCATTAGGTCAGTGATATCCATAGTTGCAGAGATGGATTGGAGGATCCACCAGATGGATGTAAAGATTGCATTTCTGAATGGTCTTCTGCAGGAGGAGGTATATCTAGAGCAGCCACAGGGCTTTGAGGTGCATGGGAGAGATTCTCATGTGTGCAGGCTGAAAAATGCCTTGTATGGACTCAAGCAAGCTCCTCGAGCTTGGTATTCAAGGATTGACTCATACTTGCTGTCAATTGGGTTTCAGAAGAGTGAGGTTGATCCCAACCTATACTTAATTGTGGTCGGAGGTGATCCACTCATTCTTTTGCTATATATTGATGACTTGTTTATCATAGGAGAGGAGCACTTGATTGCAACTTGCAAGAGAGATCTTGCTTCAGAGTTCGAGATGATTGACCTTGGGTTGATGCATTATTATTTGGGTATAGAGGTATGGCAGGAGGATGGGCATGTTTTCCTGGGACAAGGAAATTATGCAGCTGATGTTCTGAAGAGATTTTGGATGGAGGGTTGTAGACTGATATCCACACCCATGATCACCAACTGGAAGAAGCTTCATGCTTCTGAGGGAGAGTTGGTTGATCCTACCTTAGAAAGGCAACTCATTGGTTCGTTGATGTATCTAGTTAACACTAGGCCAAATATATGTTTTGCGGTGAACACTCTTAGCTAGTTCATGATGGAGCCTAGGAGAGTGCATTGGGTAGCCGCAAAACATGTTTTGAGATACCTTGCTGGGACAATAGATTATGGTTTGGACTACAGGAGATCAGATGGAGTGGGATTGGTTGGCTTCACAGATATAGATTGGGAAGGCGGTACATTGGACCGGAAGAGCACTTCCAGTTATTGCTTTAGTTTGGGCTCGACAACAATGTCATGGTTTAGCAGAAAGCAAAAAGTCCGTTGCTTTGAGTTCTGCAGAGGCCGAGTATATGGCAGCCAGTCAGGCTAGTTGCGAGGCATTATGGCTTTGCAAGTTATTGGTTGTCTTGTTTGATCAGGAGTTGAGGCCTACAGTTATATACTGTGACAATCAGAGTTGCAACAGGCTATTTGAGAATCCAGTATTCCATGACAAGTCTAAACATATTGAGATAAGATATCATTTCATTAGAGATTATGTTCAGAGGGGAGCTGTTGAGTTGCAATACATATCTATTGAGGAGTAGGTGGCTGACATTCTCACAAAGTCTTTGGGAAGAGGGAAGCATATTCATTTCAGAGACAAGTTGGGGATGGTGAAGAACAACTCCCTCGATAAGAGGGAGTGTTGAAATTTAACAAGGAAGTGTTTGTTCACCTTGTGATGCCTTGGGGTGGACATGAACACTTAAAAAAGTTGTGGCCCTTAGTACTTTTAAAGTGAGAATGACTATATTTTCATAAAGTGACTTTATAAAGTCGGTTTGGGTTATTAAAATTTAAAATGTGACTTAGTAAGATTTTAATGTCTCATTTAATATTTAAATGTGAGTGAATATCATTTAATGATAAAAGTGAGATTTAATATAAGCCCTAGATCTCATCTAGTTATGTTTTAATTTGGGCCATTGATTTTGAAGATGGTGGTTACTCAAACAAAAAGAGGGAAAAGGCATTGAGACCAATTCATTGTTCACTTTCACAAAAGAGATTTTTGAGAGAGGAGACGAGCAAGAGAAGAAAAACAAGGGTTTGAGAGAAATCAATTTCTTGAGGGAGAGAAGAATTTCCAGCACAAAATCGATTAGACTGAGCATGAGCACAATTCGCAATGCTGGCACAATTTCCTAGGCACTCGTACAATAGTAGGTACAACATTTAAGAAGGTCGTACAACACTAATTTTGTGACAAACTAGTGTTGCATTTATTGCAGACCATATAGGCTAAAGTTGGCATGAATTTTGAGGAGGTTGTACAACATTTATTGCAAGCAGTACTATGCATTTAATGCTGACAGTACAGGCAAAATCTGGCATGATTTCCCAGTAAGTGAGCGGGAACAAATTTCGAGGTCTGTACAACCACACGCGTGAGGCTATATAGTACGATTTTTTGGGTGTTCCATACAGTAGTTTGTCAGTGGGACTCTGGCGCACATTTCAAGAAGAAATAAGGGAGATAAGTATTGTTGTCATAAAATTGTATTTTTCCTGAAAATAATAACATCTCTCTCTGAAACAGGTTTTCCCTTCGGGGTTTTATCCTGGATCGATTGGTCAAAAATACTGAGTCAAAATTTCATGTGTGTGGCTGCTATAATTTTCTGGGTGTGAAAAAGTTGGCTGTCATACATATTTCTAAGTTGTTTTATTGAAAAAAAATATTCCATGTGTTTCAAGCAAAAGTCAAAATTTTAATGTAATGTGTTTTTACATGTTGGGGTTTGGGCATTAAACTTCATGCTGCAAAACTAAACTTGAAACCGGGTTGGGGTTTGAAATTTTTTCACGTAGATCTAAGAATAAGTTCATATAGCAAAGCCGAATTGCATGAAAACGATAAGGATGAACAACAAGAAGTGCACAAATTAGAACGATACCTTGTATCAGGATATGCGAAGAAAATACATAGTAACTGGCGCAGATCGCACATGCGATGAAGTAGAAGTCATAGATTACATAAGTGACAGAGTACAAAATTGCAGATACTAGAAGATTGCAAATCGCAAAAGTACCACAATAGACATTGCCACAGATCACAGACTGTTTTGATGCAGATCACTATAGGCTAAGATGTAGATCAAAGAAGTTGCAGCAGTCACAGATCGGAAGAGATGCAAATCGTAGATAAGTTAAAAGTACATCTTATTTTTGATATACACATATATTCATATCAGGGAGGCAAGAAGGGGCAAGGAAAGGGAATCGCAACTTCCTTCCAGTTGGTGTTGGTAAACAAATCAAGGAGTCATAGCTTCCTTCTAGTTGGTGCTGGTAAACATATCATGGAGGCAGGAAGGAGCAAGGAAAGGAAGTTGCAGCTTCCTTCCAGTTGGTGCTGGTAAAGAAATCAGGGAGTCGTAGCTTCCTTCCAGTTGGAGCTGGTAAACAAGTCAGGGAGTTTGTGCTTCCTTCTAGTTGGTGCTAGTAAATACAATTGGGAGTCGGTGTTTCCATTTAGTCGGAGTTGAGAAAACACAAAAGAGATCCCAGTCTTGAAACAAGTTGGTGCCTGAACACTGTGAGTTGAAGTTTGCGCAAAAGGGAAAGATATCCATTTAGGTCGGTGCTTGAAATCAACAAATCGGTGCTTGCACAGATGACATAAGTCCTTATAGGTCAATGCCTGTAATCAACAATTTGATGCTTGTAGATCAGGTTGGCGTGTGAGTGAGTTGGTGCTCACAATTGAAGATTAGTGTCTCCCACTTATGTAATATATATATAAAGTTATACAGAATTTGTGCACAACTGTGTTCATTACTGTTTTGGTAGAAAAGCTTTTGAAGTACAATTTATTAAGTGCAAAATAGTATAATCTATGCTATATAGTGATTCACCCCCCTCTCTCAGTATATATAAGAATTCCAACACATGGTGTAAACACTTTCAAATTAACCCAAAGGATAACACAAAAAGTACTATCATTACATCTATTAAAACAATTCGTTGGCTAGAAAAAGACCTGCATAATAAATCATAATCACAAATATCCCATCAAGGTAATTGATTGAATGTAGGATAAGGTTTTAAATTAGTGACAAGTGGCAACTCAATATCTAAAAGGCAAAGGCTTTTCAAAAAACCTTTGATATTCCTTTCAACTTGCACTGCTAGACATGATGCGTAACATCTTGATAAAAGAACATATCATTTGGATTTTGTTCACATCTAGTTGAACATTCTATGTTGGCTAATTGTCATCTTGATTTTGATCACCTAGTTCATGCATCATGTGGATGCTTGTTTGCATATTAACCTATTTTAGAATGTCCTTTCCTACATGAATTGGATTCACTAGTGCGGTTCCTTCAACCTCACCAAGAATTGATACTTGGGACGAGCTTGGGCATTTCTTTGCCATGAACTTGTGCCTTTAACAACAATCCTTTCAAGGTTTTACCATTTTCAACTCAACAACAGTTTCAACGCAAACAAAGCTACATCTAACATCATACATGTCAAGAATACCCTTGTTTCATTTTGTACCTCGTTTATTAACCTTTGGTGAAGAGCTTCAACCTCAACCTCTTCCATGCCTTTATCTTCTCAAATTTTCTTGGGACCTATTACAACTTATGATAGATACCTATTACAACTTGGAGGATCTCACAAGTTGATGAACCTAAATGGCCTATCTTGCTTCCAGACTCCCATTACTTCACTTGCTTCCTCCATGGGGGGCAACTGGCTTGGTAGACCATCTCTTATCCAGCGAGGATCTACTCCCTTTTATTAGCCACTTCTCAGTAACCCCCATTCCCTTGGTTGACCATGCTCTTCTCACTTTTTGCCTTTTGTGTCAACCCTCCCCCTCCCTTGACAACCCCATCACCCTCGAGCCCACCTAGTACCACTATCCTTTTTGACAAGAGGGACCTTGATACTTTCTCATCTTATCTCCGCCAGATGATTCAGTCTGACTCTTAGTTTTTCTCACTCAACTCAGCATTCGCTAAAGACACTTGTCTTTTTTTCACTATTTGGGAAGCAACTCTTAAGCTATATCATCTGAAAATTTTCAAGAACCCCAACCCGGTTTCAGTTTCAGTTCATCATTGTTTAATGCCCAAACCCCATCATTAGCATGTGCATAAAAATTTAATAATTTATGACTGAAAACATAAAACACATGAGATTTCTTTTTTCTTTTGAATTCTGGAAATTTATGACAGCCCTAAAGTCTTACTCAGAAATTTAAAACCAGCCACACATGAAATTTAAACACTCAGATTTTTGGTCAAATTGACCCAGGAAAAACCCCAAAGGGAAAACTTGTTCTTCAGAGAGAGATTATTTTATTTTCAGGCAAATTTACAAAATCAAACAAACAATACTTATCTTAGCATTTCATCTTGAAATGTGTGCCAAAACTTCTTGTACGGATTGTCTCGATCTCTGTGTTGTACGGACTGCTGTACGACCTCGAAATTCGTGCATGTTTCCTGCCTCGAAAACTGTGTTTGCAACCTCGAAATTCGTGCCTGTACGAACAATATTAAATGCTGTACTTTACCTCGAAATCTGTGCCTGTATGGAACTGTACGGAATAGTCTTGAAATTCATGCCTGCTACAAAATATTTCTTGGGAAATGTGCCAAGAAATTTTCTCTTCCTGTCTCTGGAAAATTTGCAGAAATTTTCTCTCTTTCTCTCTCAAGCTTCAGGAATAAAATCTTTTCAAACCCTAGTTTCTTCTCTTGCTCCTCCTCTCTCAAAAATCTCTCTTGTGAAAGTGAACAATGAATACAATTTGCCTTTCCCTCACCCTTTTTGTGTGAGTAACTTCCTCCTCAAATACAATGGATGAGATTAGATGAGATCCTAGGGCCAAGATCACATCTCAACTTTTTCTCATTAAAAACAATTAATGACTTTTTAAATATTAAATGTGAGACTTTATTACACACCCATTTTAATAATCTCATTAAAGTGACTTAATACTTTATTACTCACTTGTAATTTATAAAGTGACTATATATCATTAAAGTCAATCTCACTTTATAAATGGCTAGGGATCACTTTTTAAAGTGTCCTTGTCCACCCCAAGGCCATGAATGAACAAACACTTCTCTAGGTTAAAAAATCAACACTCCCTTTTATCGAGGAAGGTGTTTTTCACCACTCCCATTTTGTCTCTGAAATGTATGTGCTTTCCTCTTTCCAAAGACTTTGTGAGAATATCTGCCACCTGCTCATCTGTAGAAATGTACTGTAGCTCAACAACTCCTCTTTGAACATAATCTCTGATGAAGTGGTATCTGATCTCAATGTGTTTTGACCTGTCATGAAACATTGGATTTTCAGAGAGCCTGATGCATATCTGATTGTCACAGTGAATGATAGTAGGCCTCAACTCTTGACCAAATAAATCAACCATGAATTTGCAAAGCCACAATGCCTCGCAACTAGTCTGACTGGCTGCCATGTACTCAGCCTCTGCAGAAATCAAAGCAACGGACTTTTGCTTCCGGTTGAACCACGACACAACAGTCCAACCGAACCTGAAATAACAATCGGGAGTGCTCTTCCAGTCCAAAGCACTGCCTGCCCAATCTGAATCCGTGAAGCCAAACAAGTCCACTCCACTTGACCTCTTGTAGTCCAGACCATAGTCTACAATTCCAGCAAGGTATCTCAAAATATGTTTTGCAGCTACTCAATGGACTCACCTGGGCTCCACCATGAACTGACTGAGAGTGTTCACTGCAAAACTCATACTTGGTCTAGTGTTGACCAAATACATCAATGAACCAATGAGCTGACGAAACAAAGTAGGATCCACCAACTCTCCCTCAGAAGCATGAAGCTTCTTCCAGTTGGTGATCATGGGTGTAGACATAGGTTTGCAGTCCCCCATCCAAAATCTCCTAAGAACATCTGCAACATATTTTCCTTGCCCCAGGAAAACATGTCCATCCTCCTGCCATACCTCCATGCCTAGATAGTAGTGCATCAACCCAAGGTGGGTCATCTCAAATTCTGAAGCAAGATCCTTCTTGCATGCATCATCAATTAGGTGCTCCCCTCCTGTAATGAATAAGTCATCAACATACAACAGAAGAATGAGCGGAACACCACCAACCACAATGTAGTAAAGGTTGGGATTCGTCTCACTCTTCCGAAACCCAATCGAAAGCAAATAGGAATCAATCCTCGAGTACCAAGCCCGAGGGGCTTGCTTCAGACCATACAAGGCCTTTTTCAACCTGCATACATGAGAATCTCTCTCATAAATCTCGAATCCCCGTGGCTGCTCAAGATATACCTCCTCCTGTAGAAGACCGTTGAGAAAAGTGGTCTTCACATCCATCTGATGGATCCTCCAACCCATCTCTACCACGAAGGAGACCACTGCTTTGATCAAAGAAAATCTGGCAATCGGCGCAAAGGTCTCATCATTATCAACTTCCTCTATCTGTGAGAACCCACGCGCTACAAATCGAGCTTTGTATTTCTCGATGCTGCCATTCGTAGCATGCTTGATTTTGTAGAGCCACTTGGAAGTCACAATTGACTTCCCCTTTGGTCTTGGAACCACTTCCCACACCCCATTCTTCATGATGGAATTGTACGCTTCCATCATGGCATCTCTCCAAACCTGGTGTACGGAAACCTCCTCATAAGTAGTAGGCTCGGACTCACGCAAGCTAGTCACCTGTGCCATGTAGCTGGAAAATATCTCAGGTGCCTTGCTCTCTCTGACCTCCCTCCTGGGTGGTCCCACAGACTCCTCTGCTTCCTTCACAAGCTCCCTAAGCCAACTTGGCTTTCTCTTCTTGGAAGTACCATCCTGTGGCAGACCCTCCTCTACATCCTCATCAGACAAATGTCTCCCTGAAGAAGTAACAACAGGTTGAGATCCTGTCTTTGGTGAACCTGAACCTGTACCATGTATTTCCGAATCACCTGAAGGTGTAACCTGTGATCCGTGAACCTGTCCCTGTAGACTGAGTCCCTGAAACTGATGATCCTGTAACCTGTGACCCAGTCACTCTTGAAACCTGTGACCCTGTGCCCTGACTCGCTGAACTCTGTGATGTAGTCACATGTGGAGTACCTTGCTACTCCTCTATCTCAGAATGTCGAGATCTCCTGAAGGCTCGCTCCTCCTCAAATCTCACCTCCCTCCTCACCACCACTTTCCTCTCTGCAGGAAGGTAAAGCGGAAATCCTTCGAAGTCTCGTCATATCCAACAAATATACCCCTCTCCCCAGTAGCCTCCAACTTTGTCCTCTTCTCAGAAGGGACACGTGAGTATGTAAGGCATCCGAAGATGCAGAAGTGGCCTATCTCGGGCATCTTCCCTTTGAGCATCTCCTTAGGAGTTTTGCACCCCAAGGCACGGTGCTGACTCCTGTTCTGCACATAAACTGCTATACTATAGGCCTCTGCCCATAGAAAGAAAGTAAGACTCTGATCATACAGCATGGCTCTAGCTGCATCCACTATCGAGCGGTTCTTCCTTTCAGCCACTCCATTCTATTGTGGAGTGTAAGGAACTGTCAACTGTCTCTTGATCCTCTCATGTCTACAAAACTCATTGAATGCATGGGAAGTATACTCACCCCCATTATCTGATCGAAGTACCTTGATCTTCTTTCCTGCCTGGTTCTCCACAAGAGCTTTGAACTCTTGCAACCAAAGCAAGACTTTCTTTGATTTCTTTCTTCTAAGGAAATAGATCCAGGTCTTCTTGGAAAAGTCATCGATGAACATAATGTAATACTTAAAACCTGTCAATGAGGTAGAAGACATGGGACCACATAAATCTGAATGAATCAACTCAAGCACTCCCTCTGATTTGCTGTCACTGCTCGGAAAAACAGTCTTGGTGTGCTTTCCCAAAGCACACCCTCTACATACACCACTCTGCTATGTACTGAAATCTAGCAATCCTGTGGTCATGTCTCTCACCATCATCAAAGCTGATTGATGGTGGGTGATCCTCCTGTGCCATAACTCACACAACTCACTGCTGCTCTGAGTATGTGACAGTGCATGATGTGGCTGGAAGAGAAGCTTGTACAGTTTCCTGCATCTGACTCCAATCACATATGAAGCATTTGAACCCTCTATTTTGGGAAAGATGTAAACTTTCCTATCTAGGACATATACCCCAAGGCCTCTGTCCTCAATCATGGAAATTGATACAAGATTCTTCTTCAGCTCAGGGACATACAAGACATCCCTCCGAAACATAGGCTGCATGGACTCCTAATTAAAGCGGGTTGTCCCACGCCCAACTGCTCTCACCACTGTATCATCACCCAATACAACCTCCAACTCCAAGACTGTCTTAGAAATCTCGGTGAACATGTCTCGAACACCTGTCATGTGACTCGAAGCTCCACTATCAATGTACCAAGTGGAGGAAGTAGGGGAAGCACTTAGTGAATGCCCAACAATCATGGAATGCTCTATGTGATCCTCAACGTCCCTGCTAGTGATGGATGATGATCTCTCTACACAAGCACCAACAAAGAAAGAAAACTCTCTCAAATCTAGCAGCATACTCATCAATCTTTGCTGACGCTGCTGTTTGCTATTTCTTCTTCTTCTTGTTTGGGCATTGTCCAACATAGTGCCCAAACTTTTGACAAGCTAAGCATTTCACTTTGCTCATGTCCTTCTTCTCTTCATCCTGCTGCTTGGTTCCACCCTTGGAACCCTGCTTGAATTTCTTCTTCTTCCCCTTTGCTATTAATGCCACGTTCTCCTCATCATCTTTGCTGTGGGAGGTACTGCCCTGTACATATCCCCTACGACTCTCCTCCTATATGAAATCATCCCAAAGATGATTCCCCACTGACTCCACAAATACAGCCTGTGGCTTCGCCACACCATTCAAGGCTGTACGCACCAACTCAGCACTCACTATCACCTCCCCAATAGCTCCAATCTCATCACGAACTTGTGTAATCCTGGTGAGGTAAGTGGTCATATTCTCACCCTTGTTCATGCGAATGCTCTTTAACTTCTCCCTTAATACCATTTTCCGATTTTCATTGAAACTTTGGTAAAGGTTAGTTAAGGTGGTGCAGATTTGATGGGCATGATCTTTACCTGAAATGTGCAGAATCACATGATGTTTTATTGCATCAAGAAGGATTCTTTTTTCCTTTATATCCCTCTTGTCAAATGCGGCTTTAGCCACTACATCTGTGGGAACAGTCACGAGATTTGCAGTAGTTCTGTTCACTATATCCCATAGTTCACTATCCTATAAAATCAACACTATTCTAGCCTTCCATGGACTGAAATTTACAGCCCCATCCAACCTTTCTTCTATCCTAAGAGCGGTAGCCATGACTGCAAGAAACTTCAAGAACCTGTTTTACTCAACCACCCTGGTTTCCCTTATTTCTCCAAGTCTAAAATTTATTTGTGTGCAATTTTCAACCTTCAACTCTGCTCTGATACCATGAAAATTTTCAAGAACCCCAACCCGGTTTCAGTTTCAGTGCATCATTGTTTAATGCCTAAACCCCATCATTAGCATGTGCATAAAAATTTAATAATTTATGACTGAAAACATAAAACACATGAGATTTCTTTCTTCTTTTGAATTATGGAAATTTATGACAACCCTAAATTCTTACATAGAAATTTAAAACCAGCCACACACATGAAATTTAAATACTCAGATTTTTGGTCAAATTGACCCAGGAAAAACCCTGAAGGGAAAACCTGTTCTTCAGAGAGAGATTATTTATTTTCAGGCAAATTTACAAAATCAAACCATCAGTACTTATCTCATCATTTCATTTCGAAATGCATGCCTAAATTTCCTGTACAGGCTGTCTCGATTTCTGTGCTGTACGACCCACATGTGCGGCTGTATAGACTGCCCTATGGCCTCGAAATTCGTGCCTGTTTCCTGCCTCAAAAGCTGTGCCTGCAACCTCGAAATTCATGCATGTACAAACATCATTAAATGCTATACTTTACCTCGAAATCTGTGCCTGTACGAAACTGTACAGATTGCTATACGGACTGTACAAAACAGTCTTGAAATTCGTGCTTGCTGCAAAATATTTCTTGGAAAATGTGCTCGAAAATTTTCTCTTCTTGTCTCTGGAAAATTTGTAGAATTTTTCTTTCTTTCTCTCTCAAGCTTTAGGAATGAAATGTCTTCAAACCCTGGTTTCTTTTCTTGCTCCTCTCTCAAAAATCTCTCTTGTGAAAGTGAACAATGAATACAATTTGCCTTACCCTCACCCTTTTTGTGTGAGTAACTTCCTCCTCAAATCCAATGGATGAGATTAGATGAGATCCTAGGGCCAAGATTACATCTCACATTTTTCTCATTAAAAACCAATCAATGACTTTAAATATTAAATGTGAGACTTTATTACGCACCCATTTTAATAATCTCATTAAGGTCACTTAAGACTTTATTACTCACTTTTAATTTATAAAGTGACTTTATATCAATAAAGTCAATCTCACTTTATAAATGGCTAGGGATCACTTTTTAAAGTGTCCTTGTCCACCCCTAGGACCATGAGTCAACAAACACTTCTCTAGGTAAAAAAATCAACATCATCACATTACTTGGCCCACTTCTCATCATCCTAAGACTGGTTCTTGTCCCATGAACCGATGGTATGACGTAGACTACAAGGCTTTCCATAGCCAACTTCGACATGCATTCTCTCATAACCACCCCTCCTTTACCCACATAAAAATCTCTTACCATCGCCTCCTTTGCCACAAGAAATGCCTCTTAATGTCACAAAGGAAATGTGAATTGTGTTCTTCCCTCATCCATTCTTCCAAAATCTTCTGGCACATTATTTTCCTTCACTACTCCCCCTCCTTTATGGTCTTGACCTCGATTCCATGTTCTCTCATACCTCCACTGTTTATGGTGTCCTTGGACATTATTTACGATACGCCCCCCCCCTCTTGTTACTTATTCTCTTCTCGAGACATTCAAAAAGTAGTTTGGGTGAAGAATACTAGCAAAGTTGCTAATGAGGAGGGGTTCCAAGTAGAGTTCTTCAAGCACGGTCTTCATGATTTGGATAGTCACTTGGATGACTTGTTTAGCCATATTGTTTATATTGGTTTTCACCCGTTCCACAAATCGGGACTTAGAGAGGATCCAAACAATTATCAAATGATCATGGTGGGGCACACTTTCTCAAAGGTCTATGCTATGATACTCCATATGAAACTTTCTAGGGAGCTAGAGAGGAGAAACCTTAGAGCTAGGGTGTAATGAACACAAATATATAATAAATAAACATTAATAACTACTAATAATTAAACAACTAATTCTTAACGAAGAGACACCTTGATGAAGGGTTATGACTCTTTATGAAAGGGCACCCATCATGGGTATTTATACAAGCAACATTCTCATTGTATATCATCATTATCTTATCAATCATATATTGTATTATTCATGGATTATTGTAATCTAGCTTATTTGTGTTGGTTATTTCATTAAGAAACGTTTTTTTCGTTTCATTGGTATCAGAGCCCCTTCTTGGGCATATCTCTGATTTTGGCCTTTGGCCAATCATTTATCAGATTTTTTGCTGGATATTGGTCCTTGACCTAAAACGCAGGACCTTGGCCCTCCACCCTCCACCTGCCAACCCTCATCTCGCAACACTCCAACTCAGTTCCTTGCCGCCCACACCACACCAAGTCGTCTCATTAGTCCACGCGATCTACCAACCATGCATCACCAGCGATACTGCACACATCCCAGGCTGCTGCGCCTTCCCTCGAATCTCCCTCACACCAACGTCACCACTTCTGCTCGACATTCCATCATCTCTACACAACACGCACCGCTCCTCAACACCCATCCATCTTCTCCCTTCCACGCCACCATTCTACCGTGCCATCAGGTTACAGACTATGAACCATACCCACAACTCGACCCCCCGCATTCCATTCAACGTAGACCCACCGTCCTTGCACCCCCATTCCTTCCCTGTAACTCATGCACCAACTCATCTACTCAGCGCCTCTCCAACACACTCCCCTTACGCCTGCACTCCGTTCCTCTCATCTCTGCGCATCTATCCCTCAAGCAGTCTGCATCGCTCCTCATCCCCCATCACCTCCACGATATTCTCCCTGCACAGTCTCCACACGCTGCTTCCTTTTCCACTCGTCTCCCACACACTTCCCACGCGCTACACCTTGCCATTTCTCCTTCCAACATGCGCGGCTCTCCACACTGCAGACCATCCCTCCTCGCCACTACCAACGCTTCTTCCACTGTTACCCACACCCTCTTACATATTGCCTCTTCTCTCGGCCCTCTTCGTTGCAAATCACTCCACCTCCACGACCATTCACGATTTTTTTCTATTTCCCTCTCCCATATTCTAGCCTCACATTCGCACGGTATCTCTGCTCCTCGTCGCCAACTCGCTTTAATATCCAAACAGTCCACATTATCCCAATCATCCACTGCCATCAACCTTCATGCTCCATCATCCCCTTCACTCGATTCTCACGCTCAACCTGTTCAAAAACTACAATAATAATATTATTAGTGTTTATATTAATATATTATTGCTACTATATTTAAAACCCTAAATTATTTCATTCCAAACAAAATATTTAATAATAATATTATTATTATATTAAAAAAAGAAAAAAAAGCTAAGACGTCCAAAGTTTAAAGAATATTTTTACAAGTAAAAAGAAGGATATATATAGAGAGAGAGTTACAAAAAAAGGTATTATTTTTATGAAAGCATAATAAAATGGAGTCTCATGGCAAAAGACAAGGAAGGTTTCCAAGCACTTTAAAAACTTATGTTTCAGTGTTACTTCAAATAAAAGGAACAATTAGAGGGAAAGACATTACTATTTCTATTGCTCCTGTTGAATGCAATAATTATATTAGTGACGAATTTGCTAATGAGTTAGCGATTTCAGAGTCAAATATAGGTGAAATGTTAGACTTTTGGAATAACAAAGAATATGCAATAAGCAATTTACAATTGAACATTGGAGATTATACTGGCATCTTGCAATTTATAGTTAGATCCTTGTGGAGCAGTGATGGTGACCTAATTTTGGGATTATCATGGCTAGAAACATTGGGGGCTTTTATCTTAAATGCTGAAAAGAAGTTTATGATATTTCCCTACAAAAAGAAGAAAATCACATTACTGGACATTAACATGAAGTCAGAATCAGAAGTTGCATCCTTTGAAGACTTCAAAGAAATATCAAAGGTGATGTTGCAGGGAAATGAGAAATCAACATGGACAATACAAAAAGAATTCGATAAGGTTAGTGCAGATACGGAAGAAGAGATCTCTCGTCTAAGAGATCATAATCAGAGATTACTTTTGCAAATCAAGAAGGAAAGGGATAAAGTTCAATGCAATCAGAAGTTAGAAGAGGAGAATCGAGATCTTCAAAAACAATTATTAGGCAAGAACAAAGAAAGCTCTTTCCTAAAAAGGGTTAATCAAGATTTGCTAGAGCAAATAAAAAACATAAAAGAAAGAGAGCACAAACATCAAGATAATCAAAATAAAGTCGACAAGTCAAACTATAAGGAAGAATTCTTACGCTTAAAGGAACTTAATCAGGACATACTTCTACAAGTTACGAAACTAAAGCACGAGAATAAATATTTACAAGAAAAGCTAGGTTGCAAGGGATAAATTATCGACAAGGAAAGAATGATTGATGCAATAGAGAAGTCATAAAAGGCTCAAATTCAAACATCAGAAAAGGGATGTAATACAAAGCTTGTCAATGCTCAAATTCAAAAGAACAATCATATTGTCACATCGCTACAAGCATCAACAAAAAATGGTTTCGAAAAACAATCACACAAATCGTTAAAGGCACCAAAAGTTGAAGTTCCTGAAAACACTTCATAAGCAACTTGAGTACTGTATCGCCATCCAAATCACAAGAGTCGTTATGATCGACGACAATGATAAGAGGAAACTTACTAGTATTATTCCTACAAAGAGCAAAGACAAAATCAACAACTGCAGACAATCTATCGACAAATAGTTCCATTGAAGGTAAATCTCGGATGGACCACTTCACAAATGACACAACATTTCCACAACATTTCCACACAATTTTTAAAAGAACGCATCGTCTTATTTCGTCAAGTGTTGCAACCACCGAGACACAATGTCATGAGAAAGCGTTACGAGTAAGAACAAGGGATAACGTCTTCCATAATTATGCTTTGAGGACAAAGCAATTCTAAGGGAGAGGCAATGTAATGAACACAATTATATAATAAATAAACATTAATAACTACTAATAATTAAATAACTAATTCTTAACGAAGAGACATTTTGATGAAGGGTCATGCCTCTTTATGAAAAGGCACCCATCATGGGTATTTATACAAGCAACATTCTCATTGTAATATCATCATTATCTTATCAATCATATATTTTAGTATTCATGGATTATTGTAATCTGGCTTATTTGTGCTGGTTATTTCATTAAGAAACGATTTTGTCGTTTCATAGGGGACATACTAGATTTCGTCCTGCAAATCAAAGCATTGGCCACATTCTCACGCTTTGGGCCATCATTGAGGAGGTATGACACCGCTCTTCAAAAGTCTACTGCTGCTTTGCAAACTTCTGAAAATGTTGGAGTAGTAGTTGCGTGAGGATCATCCTCATAGGTCGACCCTAAACAAGTCGACCCCAGTAAAATTGTCAAGTCGACCCTAAACAAGTCGACCCCAGTAAAATTGTCAAGTCGACCCCAGTAAAACTAACAAGTCGGCCCAAATGGAAAATTTTAAATTAGATTTTTTTAGCAAGAAGTCAATATAAATAGGGGCTGCCTCTCCTCATTTGACACACTGCGACTTGAGCACTGCAACAGAAGCTCGCCCTTTACTAGAGAGGTTCGCTACTGCAGTTTGGAGAGGAGTTTTTTGGGTTTCTCCATCTTTGGAGAAGGTTTTATTATTTTCTCTTATTTTCTTGGGGTTATGCTACTACGATCTGGAAGGGAGATGATCTTTGTGATAATTGTGGATAAATGACCTCCACTCTTTGTTTTGTTTTGTGCTTTGATATTCTTCTAGTGATCTTGGTTTTGTAGCTGTCAAATTCTAACATGGTATTAGAGCGGTGTTAGAAGAAGTCATTGTAGAAGACTAGGGCTCCATGTTTTGGATTGTATCCCACCTCAAGTCACCCCAAAAGGAGCATATAGCAACTCGCGTCAGTAGTGAACATCTTTCTATGGAGGCCAATTTTTGATCAGAAAATTTTTAATTTTTGACTTAATACTTCCGGGGTCAAGAACTAGGGCTTCCACATTACTGCTGTTCTGACCACAGATTTGGACCAACTTTACCTTGCTCCAAATCACCTCAGTAGGGTACATTCATCTGTGGATCCAACTTCTCAAGCCTCCATACTTCATCTGTGACCTGGCTCCTACTAGGGTTTTTGGTCTAGTTTTGTAGTCAAAATGATTGGAATGAAAGGTTGAAGATAGTCTTGATGGGACTTCCAATTTCAGCTCATGGAAGTCTAGGGTTCTTCTTATCCTAGAAGAAAATGATATCTTGAAGTTTGTGAATCAAGATGTTCCAGAACCAGAGGAAGCCGAGAACGCTCAGTGGAAAAAGAATGATGCTAGGACAAGGAGAATCTTGGTAGATTCGGTGAAGGACCATTTGGTTCCTCAGATCTCTGAAAAGATGATTGCGAGGAATATGTGTAGAGCCTCGAGGAAGCTATTTCAAGATAGCAATATGAATCATGCTCTTGCCCTTAGGAATCAATTGTCGAACCTCAACATGTCAAGATCAGAATCAGTTTCTTCTTACCTTGTGAGGATCTCAGAGTTGCAGAATCAACTAATCACCATTGGAGATCCAGTCAGTGATAAAGAACTTGTCATGAACACTCTTAATGGTCTCCCTCCGTCTTGGGAAGCATTCATTTAGAGTCTAGTTGGGAACCGAAGTTGCCCAAGTTTGATCGTATTTGGGTAGTATGTATGCAAGAAGAGACAAGACTTGCAGCGAGAAGCAAGATACATGACACCTAACACGAAGAAAGTCAAGCCCTTACATCTCATGCCAAGAAAGGCAAGGGTGGAAGATCAAGCCCCACTTCAGACCAAAAGAAGGAGGATCTTTCACGCATTTGTTGCAACAAGTACACTATTTGATCATCTTGTTTTTATATCAATTGATCATGGGGCACTTATGACATTGAGTCCTGAATGATTGTGGACAATTGTAAGTTGTAGGTTTAGAAAGCCATCAATAAATTGGAGGCAAAAATGGATAATAGAGGATCATAGAAGGTTGAGGAGGAAATACAATGCCTCTAAGTAATTTGCATGTATTGCCACTAGGATCCTTTAATGTTTTAATAGGCATGGAATGGATGACTTTTCGCTATGTGTTATTTGGTTGCTATCAAGTCAAGCAATGTGCTTCTATTTGGTTGCTATCAAGTCAAGCAATGTGCTTGCAAAGGGTTCAATATATATGTTTTTTTATCATAGATGATGGACCAAATAAGCATTGTACCTCGAAGTCTATCATATGTTGCTTAAGTTACTTGATGTATATCTAGAAAAAATGTAAGATTATCTTTAAAGAGAAAGACTACACCATTGAAATAGTATCTAGAGTTGAACCAATTTCTAGAGTGCCCTATTGAATGTTTTCTACATAGTATTGAACATTTACTACATAGTTGTTATCACATATATAGTAATCGGGCTACCATATTCTATTTTTCAGACACAGTACATTTTTCAGCCAGATCTCTTACATATGAGATGCTGAGATGAGCAGTTTTGATGGATCATCATGTTGTTATGGACTATTGTACTCTCCCATGTCAGGATTGAGTCTCAGGACACTCAGATTTGAGGACTGATGTAGCCATTTAGTCATTTACAGAGCAGTTATTGGTGCCCAGATTTATATCAGTGCTTTTTCATTGGATAGATGATGGTTCAGATGGATTATTTGCATGGTTATGACTCAGCATTTATTTTATTGTGTTATGGTTATCATTGCTCTTATACTCATCTTTGTGACATATACNATAGAAGTAGTCATTCCCACCATTCTTTGGCTTGCTAGTGTTGGCTTCATCTTTCACCGTCTCCACCCATCCATTATCTTCCAGTTTTGTTTTTAACTCGACTTACTACTTGACTTATGGCATGGAGGACCTTTCCCCGCTAGAACCTTTGTTGGACAAACCTCTCTGTTTATAGTGTGTCTCAGCTCTGAGTTGGTGACAGAACTTGCCTTTTTTGAGTTGGACTGTATGCCTAAATCATTCTGGTCGGTTGTCCCGATGTTTGGCACAGTGCAGAACTCCCCTTAGTCCCCTAGTCAATTGAGATGTTGTTGGCTAAAACTGAAAGCTCATGTACTACTTGTATTGGAAATGTTTATATATGCGCCCATGGAAAATGTAAATTATAAAATGGTAAGATCTACAGGTCAGTCTCTTCTCTTCCAGATCTTAATCCATTGTACCTGATTTTCTTCAAATTTTCTGAAAAAACTCCTAAATAATAAAATCCAAAAAAATATTTAATCAGGGAACCGCTTGATCTTTGGACAAACCACTGTTGGGTTTTGTAGATCAGGCACCCCTCTCACCAGATCCTTCTCAACGCTGTCCAGATTATGACTGGTTTGCCCTAGATTTGACTTTTTGACTGCTCAAGCCCCAGCGCCCCTACTGAAATTTTGACTTTTCCAGATTTGATTTTTTCTGGAAAATAATCACTTGGGTTTGTAGATCAGGTCTCCCTCACTCCAGAACACCCCCAACACTGAGCTAGTTCCTACCAGGTAGCCCTAGATCTGAAAAACTGACTTTCAGCATCCTAGCTTCCCTCATCAGATTTTGAATTTTCTAGATCTGATTTTTTCTGAAATTTTTTGACTTGGGTTTGTAGATCAGGCCATTCTGATCTCATCTCTCCTCCAACGCTGAGCTGATAGTCTCTTGGTTGTCCTAAATCTGCTGATTTGCCTCTCCAAACCTTAGCGCTAGCCCTCCTTCTACTGGTTTCCCTGTAAACTGAATCTTTCGGGCAAAACACTTTTCTGGGTCCATAGATCAGTGCATATCCCAGGTGGGTTCACTTTAACGCTGTGCAGATACTAACTCCATTGCCTAAGGCCCAATAAGCACTGATCTCCAAGCCTAGCGCTAGCCCTCTTTTGACCTCTTTCCCCTGAAAGTTGACTGCTGCTTGATGACTCAGGTAATTTGACATTGTCATATCTCTCATTGAGTCTATCCCTTTGGTACTAGACAGTCCCAACTCTGTCCTTACTCACCTTGCCTCGCTTACGTTTCTCGGTTATCTTCATCAGTTGCTAGTACTTCAACCCTAGATCTAGTATTACCCCGATAGGTCACTTGTATTCCACTTTAGATCAACCCTCATACCACTGCAGCCCTCATTCAAAGCCCTAGACCACTTAGTACCATCTTCCATAGATCTAGAGTTTCCAATTACCTTACACCTTACGTACCTCAAGCCATACTTGATCTGATCTGGTGTTTAGGTTTGATCTCTCCTATCGGGAGTAGATCTGGGTCTCCCCTGTTGTTATCTTGGACTTAGGTAAAGCGAAGACTACCTTGATTGGCATGAAAACCATCCATTTGGGAGTCTAGGCAGTCTTGGTTCCACCTCCTTAGTTGCTTGTCCCTCTATCGTCCATCCGGATCTATCTCACATAGGCAACTACAAGGTTGGTGGTAACAATAGTGAAGTTAATGATTCAACTTCAAGGATATTGGGTAGGTCTTTTGTAAGATCCAACATGTTTCTCTAGGAGCTCTTGCAATATTTGTGTTATGTCATGTGCCTAAACGCCTTAAGAAACTATATGGGCATTGACACTAAAAATGATTGTACGTAAGGATATTTATATGTCAAAAAGTTGTATGGACAACATTAATCAATAAATATCAAAATGTTTGGATAGACAACTTTATTCAAACTATTATACTAAACAATCTTTAATATGTATTGAATTAAAAAAATTGTTAGTGATTGATTGTAAGCCAAACCTTTGAATTAGTATTTGAGATGAGAGGGAAATAAAGTTTCCAGAATCATTTTTTAAGAAATTGGAGAAAGGTTTTATTCTTTGATGTAGAGCAAAGTAAAGATTTTCCAAGAAAAGCCCCAAAAGAAAGTCTTCTGAAAGACATGGTCAGGTTATTTGCAGAAATGTTGATTTGCAAAATAAGACCATAGTTTAGACAATGGGATTTGTTGTATTTCTGTATGTATTGTATAAATCTTTGCTCCTAGAGATGATGAAAAGCATCTGAAATAACTATCATTTTTCCTTTTTAGAAAATAAAAATAAAGATTGATTAATGGGCTAAAATCAATGCTATACAAAAAGCTCTTGCAATATTCTTTTATGGTTGTCAAGTTGGTCTTGGATTTGACCAAGATTTTTTTTTTAAGTTTCTAGGCATTTTTTCCCTTTCTGAGTGTCACCTAAGGAATTGTGGGAGATGGTTATTCAAAGGGCGAGAGAAAATGAAAAATGGCTAACTAAACTCTTAGCCTTGGCTTCTAGGTTTAAATTTGCACCAACATTTTTGTTGCAACCCATGTTTACTACAAATACTAAGTGGGTTCCCTTAACTAGTGTCCACCAGAGACTGTAAAAGTCTCTCTATAGCTTACTTTAGGCAAATATTGAAGGAAGTAAGTACTTTCATAGAGTTAATTGGATTCTCCATTTCACTCCCAAAGATTGTGGAATGGAGATCATCAAAACTCATACTTAGGCCGAAGCTCTATGTGCTAAGTGGAATTTTTGAGCCTTGAAAGGAGTGAGGCCTAGAAGGTGTTAAGTAAATATACGAGTTGCGAGGCTCCTTTTGGCGATTAGTCATGGTTGGTTTGTATCTTCAAATTGTAGTTGTCATCCTAGCCATGGTTAAAATTGAAGTAACTTTTGTTGCTTGGAGAATTTGGAAGGACCGGGAGACTATTGAACCCTTCTTGAATCGTAAAGGCTACGGGTTTAGGTTTGGCCTCTCTTCTAATAACCATTTGATGTAATGGTCGCCTATCCTCCTACATAAAGGAAAGACTCTAGTTGAATCGACATTGTTCTCGACCATGATATTACTTAGAAGAAGAATTAAAACTATACGTGATATCTTTGACTCTCAAATCAGAGAGTAGATCCCTTGGACCAAGTTGAAGGAGTGCTTCATATCTTCCAACCTTGACAAATTATTCCTGAATTGTGTGAAAGAGGTTATTACTGAGTCCCTCCTGTTGAAGTTGGGGCTTCAATCTTCCAATAACCAATGGAAGGATTGGAATTGGAAAAAGTCCCAATGTTTTCATAAAATATAAGTGGACCAATGGGATTAGGTGGCTATGTCAAACCTGCGTTGGATATCTAACTAAATAAACTTTGGATCCTTCAATCTAAGCAAGCCATGTAGTTATTTTGACTTTGAAGTATGTGTAAACCCTTGGTGGAGCCAAAAAGGTTTTCTTTGCTTGGTCCCTTATTTTGGGTGGAGTTGTAGGCTGGTTTCATGGAATTCCCTAGCCCCCATGTCCCTTCAATGGACATCCAGAAAGCCTCAAACATATTTTTTGGTTCTGTTGCTTTGCCAAATGGGTCTTAAACTTTTGTGGCCGACTCCACTCTACTCCCATATTCTAAAAATCTGCCCTATTAGGTATTAGAATTACAAAAAATTATTTGGTATTCAAGTCCACTCAGTGTTTATGTGGTTTTTACGGAGAGAAAATTCTTATGGATTGGGGTAGACCACAACATACTAAATGACACCAGAAATCAATCCATTCCAATATGCAAGAGAAATAAATGCATCTAACACTAAGGGATATGAAGCGCGTACCTTATTCTGGACGATTGATGTAGATCCTCGTTGAGCTTTTCCAACACGCTTGCATTTACAATTTGCTCTCAACAATAGCAAACAAGACAAGCATGCTATATATCAAAGTGTTAAGCCTACTCTAGCATGTATAAACCATCATGTATAAGCAAATATAACTCCATCCATGGACAAAATATTCATAGTTATACACATGTAATGGACAAGAAATGGATATTTCTATTAATAACAAATAGAAATAGAACAATGACAAACTTTGTCGGCACCTTGTCGAAACGAAGAAACCGAGTTCTCCACCACTTCAATCCCCCATCTCAATGGCAAGTTTACAAGGAAAATGCAAGCTTGGGAAGAGCAACAATGTGTGCTCCAAAGGGACAAAGGGATGTAGTCTCAAGCATAAACAAGTGAGACAACAATGAACTATAGTTTCCTTACTCTCCAAAATTCTCCTCCTTCAATGCATTCATGAGGCTCAATATATAGCCCTCTAATAGGCAATGGAGGGTTGAGTCGCAGCGTTTCCAGGCATATGGAAAGCCAAGAGTCAAGTTATTCGGGACTCAATGAGGAAAACTCCAAAAGTTTTTGTTTTTATACACATTTCCCGATGTACACGGGTATTGGCTCAAAAGCTGCGTGTACACGCGGGTATTGGATTAAAAGTCGTGTATACACATAAACAAGTGTTTTTTAGGGACTTTCTTGGTTTATCAAAGTATAACTTGAGCAAGGGGGGTCCAAGGAGTCTGTAGAGGGACATGGAAGGCCATAAAGGTGCGATCTACCAAGTGGTAAAATCAGCTATAACAAATGCCCCTTAATGTGTGAGGTCAGAGGGGTAACATGATGGCCGAAATACATTATATCCATCTCAGAAGTGGAGTAATGAAGACACAGGTGGAAGAACCAGCCACTCATCAGTACAATACAATGATAAGTCTCAGCATGTGACTGCAAATATACATGTAGCAGTCCTGGATACATAAGAGTACAATGGCCATGAATAGGCATGATATACAAATGTCATGTGTGGTCATCGCCACGTACAATATACAATGAACAAAATCTCCATAGTGGATGAAGATATCTGATAATATACTGGAATCTGGTCACGAGAGTTGACATCTCATAAATGCTGGCACGATCAAGAAGGTAGCATATGTGGAATGCCACCAAGCTCGGAGGTCTTCTACACAAACCGCTACGAGTACATGTCCCATCATGCGAATAAAGGTGTTGAGGTCGAATATGATGGTCCATCGTCTGATTACCGGTCATTGATGTATACCGTTAACAGACGCGAGATATCCCACTGATAATGATAATGGGAATCAAGGTACAGAGTGCAATCCAACAAGTGTGAATAGATGTGTTGAGGTCCACACTTGAAAGAATCCATCGATCAGGGGACATTGATGTATTCCCAAAACTGTCGATGGGGAGAGGACCTGCCACTGATGACTACAAGTCTCAAGGCACTCAATGGCCTCTAGACTCCTAATCCAGAATAAATGATCTGAAGTCGATGGAATGGAATCCACTGGAAGGAGGGCATTAGGGCATCCCCCATCAACCAACACGAGGTACTTAGCAACGTTGGATAATTTGGAAGAACTCGAACGAACAAGATGTGCACGAACCAATAATTGTATCGGGAATAGCTGACATGCATAGACAAGATAACTGAGGAATGGCCGACTCAGGATAAACTTCCTTCGAACAAGAGCATAAGGCAAATGGTGATTGAACATAGGTAGCATAGACTCGACATGCAAACTGGGACAACTCTGTGACATAAGAGGCATCGACAGAGGTTCCATAGGGTCTAGAAGCATAACCAGTCGGTGGAGAAACTCAGAGTAACGAGTACAGCTTCGAAAGTCATACTAACAACCCAACCAATGGATGGGATATACAGTGCTCTATTCAAAGGCGACACGACTCGACAGCTGCCAAAAGTACTATCATTTCCCGTCCGGCTTTTTATGTTTTTTGATTTTTTTGGACTTTTTCAGATTAAAAAGCTTGAAAATGAATAAAAGTGCTTATAGTATATAGCTAGGAGGAGACGAGTGTTGCGAGCAAGCAAACTAATTCCAAGCAGTGGAACATACCTATGTTCGATGCAAGGAAGCATGTGCAGGATGATGACACTCGAGGGAAGGTCTCCTCTCGGTAAGGGATGATCAAGCTGCAAAGGATATATAAAAGGCTCTGTTTGGCTAGGATTGAGGCAAGCTCGGGCTACATGGCTTGTAACTTTGAAGCGGGGAGCCGACATAAAGCTCAATATGACAAGCAACACGCATGACATGCAATTACAACTTGATATACAAGGGAGTCCCTGTGGGAGATGGCCAACATAAAGTTCAAGAGGGATATGAAGCTCTTGCGCAAGGACATGGCAGGACTATAAGGGGCTCCCAAACCTAGTGGAGAAATCTTGGCATGGGTACCAAACTGCAAAGCGGGATATAACTAGGGCACCCATGAATAGGAAAGCTCTACCACTTACATAATACCACTTCTAATAGTAGTATGAAGGTTCCGTGACATTACGAAGTGGGTTCGTAGTCAAGGTGTCATGGTCATTAGGTGATGCATAATGCAACCGGATGTGTAGTCCTAACCTATATGCCAGTTCAAAATTATACCTGTCTTGGTAACGAACAGGTCAAGCCTCGGAGAGTGTACAAAAAAATGGACCCTACATGATGATAATATTAGTCCAAAACAGCTGGAAACAATCATTAAAGAGTCCAAACTATAGGATATAGGGAGGATTGGTCATGACAACACATTCAAAGGAAACAGTGCGGTGGACGATGGGATAGAAGAAGGAATGTAAGGTGGAGACCCAAGGTTCACGTATCGACTACCACCCACGTGAGAATGAACACTGGTGTTAAGATCGGACCAAGGGAGTGAAAATCCTTCACAAATGGAGTAGAGGGTGGAATATGACCAGTCCCAAATCTATGAGCAAGGTAAGGGGCTGTGGTGCCCCCTAGTTCAACACTAGGGTCCGCACTAGGCCCTGGAGTGGTGACGGGATACTAGTAGTTATATCAGGCACGCCGAACATAAAATGACTTGAACTCAAGAGAACATAAATATACTCAAGTAAACGCGATTCCTAAAGCCAACTAGAGCACAAAGAGCACACTCCTAAGAAAATCTAAGCCAAGTAGAAGCAAGCCAAGAGGGAGGATAAATGAGCTCCCGAATGTAGCAGGTATGTCTCGCTTAGGAGAGGCCCGAAACTCCCATACACTACAAGCCGAGGTGTGGAACCAATTATAGTGGCCCTCCGCTTCAACGCATAAAGCGACTGTGCTGTCCGACCCCTACCTGAACATGACACCCACAGAATAACCTCTGTAAGTACCCCATGCAATAGCTAGGTAAGGCAACTAAGGTCACCCTAATATGACCAATGCTAAGGCGGACAGTCGCAGGCGAGATCTACCGTATGGGCAGGGTAGCAAAGCCCGAAGCTCGAAAGCACCAAAGGTACCTCTAAAGCCCCCAGATACGAATAAGATTCTGGAAATATCTCCGGCGCTGCACAGAGAGTGGCAAGGGGCTATCCCCACCACAAACGTGAACACTGCCTCGTTTTTAACTCCTGTGTAAGAGGAGCCTCCTGAGAACACCAATTATACCAAGGATTTCACTCTCTCACTTGGACAAACACCTACTTGTTTTGTTTAGTAGTCTTGGAGAAATTTACTCACAAAAACCTATTCTAAGATTCTAAAACCTAAGCTTGTTGATGTACCCTATCAAAGAAAAATGTGTAATTCATTTAAAATTAAGCATTGATTTTAGGGCCTGTGATTACTCAAAGGAAATGACCGTGCAACCAATAATGTTATGACTTAGCAGTGAAAGTAAATATGCACACCTAACAAACTATGCCAAGTGCAATTTTGTCTTTAAATGAGAAAACAGGGTATGCCACTACATGAGATGCATATTTTTCCTTCCAACGACAATGCAACCATTCCTATATGAAAGCCTAAACACAACTCTCATCCAAACAATCCAATGCAAGTACCTCCTTAAATCCATATGTGAGATGCAAGTAAGAATGCAACAATATAATTGTTTTGTATTTTCAATATAAAAGAATGAAAATGCAATAAAAGTCATTAAAATTCTCAGTTTTTGCAGCAAGCATCAAACACAGGCCAAGCAAGACACAGAGACAAAAAGTCTAATGCACTAATGGCAAAACAAAAAATGAGATAAATGATTAGAACTACTTTCAAAGAAAAATCAATGAAAAATCGGTCTCTAGTCACAAAAGAAGCAGTCAATAGACAACATCAGTACCCAGGAAGACTCAACCACACTCACAACCCACCCAACAACTTCCCACATCGACAACTCAACCAAAAGGGAAGATGTACGTGACTGTTCAAAGAACAGTGACGTATGTACACGACTTTTAGGCCAAAACCTGCGTATGTACGTGACTTTTAGGCTAAAACCTGCGTATATAGAGAAGAAAGTGGTAAAAAGCAGGACAAGGGTCAAACCACTCTAGGGGAGTGTCAATGGATGAACATACTACTAAATGCGACACAGAAACGGGGAGAAACGGATAGCAAGTCAAGCACATTGTGCCCCTAATCCCCAAAGAAAAACAAGGAGCATCCCTAGTGGAGTCGCCAATTCTGTTATAGAGAGAAACTTCCTATGGCTTGGGGTAGACCACAACAGACTGAATGACACCAGAAATCAATCCATTCCAATATGCAAGAGAAATAAATGCATTTAACACTAAGGGATATGAAGCATACCTTATTCCGGACGGTTGATGTAGATCCTCGTTGAGCTTTTCCTACACGCTTGCATTTACAATTCGCTCTCAACAACATCAAACAAGACAAGCATGCTATATATCAAGTGTTAGGCCTACTCTAGCATATATAAACCATCATGTATAAGCAAATATATCTACATCCATGGACAAAATATTCATAGTTATACACATGTAATGGACGAGAAATGGATATTTCTATTAATAACAAACAGAGATAGAACAGTGACAAACTTTGTAGGCACCTCGTTGAAACGGAGAAACCGAGTCCTCCACCTGGGCCTCCACCACTTCAATCCTCCATCTCAATGGCAAGCTTACAAGGAAAAGGTAAGCTTGGGAAGAGCAACAATGTGTGCTTCAAAGAGACAAAGGAATGCAGACTCAAGCATAAACAAGTGAGGCAACAATGAACTATAGCTTCCTTGCTCTCCAAAATTCTCCTCCTTCAATGCATCCAAGAGGCTCAATATATAGCCCTCCAATAGGCAATGGAGGGTCGAGTTGGAGCATTTCCAGGCATATGGAAGGCCAAGAGTCAAGTTATTTGGGACTCAATGAGGAAAACTCCAAAAGTTTTTGTTTTTATGCACATTTCTCGATGTATGCGGGTATTGGCTCAAAAGCTGCGTGTACATGTGGGTATTGGATTAAAAGTCTCGCATACACATAAACATGTGTTTTTTAGGGGCTTTCTTGGTTTATCAAAGTATAACTTGAGCAAGGGGGGTCCAAGGAGTCTGCAGAGGGACATGGAAGGCCATAAAGGTGTGATCTACCGAGTGTGGTAAAATCAACTATAACAGTGGTGACACCCAAATATGGCCAATGCAAAAATTTCAAAAAAACTTAAGAATCCATGATGATATAGTACAATGGGAAATAATCTCAATTAGATAGTGCAATACAAAGTATATTAGAAGAATCAAAGATGAAAAAATTGCCAATATATTGACAAGATTGCAATTTTCTCAAATTCCAAATCCAAAATGAAAAATCATGGCAGATACCAAAAATTGGGATATCATGACTTTTAGGAAAAATCATGATTCTTAAGAAAATAATCGCTTCATGGTCGGGAAAGTCGCTGGGAAGGGGAAAAGCACCTGTATGAGGCTGAAAAACAGTTTTTTGGGGGTTATTTGTCTTTTCATCTGTTGGGAATTAAGAGGGAAGGAGTTTATCATTGTCACCCATTGATCGTAGAGGGGCCAAACAATCGTTTTCAGTGCCATTGAAGATTTTTTCTTGAACTGGATTTGATTTCTATCTACAGTTTTCATATTCCCAGGTATTGGTTAAAATTCCACACTATAACTATTTTTTTTTTCAAAATTTATGCAAGGGTTTGCAGAGTGCATGCTAATTGCTTCTTATTATCATTTTCTCATTTCTCATAAAATGATAAATAGGTCTGATTATTTTATATGTATTATTTATGTTCCCTTCCCTTTTTTCCGTCCAAGGTTTGAAGTTTCAAATTGAAGATTGCTGTGCCAATACGCTGAAGGTTTTGGATCCATTTTGGTAGACAAACCGACAGAAATTTTAATTTTTTAACACAGAGTTCAGACTTGCAGTCAAATGTTGATATAATGTGAGTAAAATAAAAGAAGCAAAGTAGTATTGTGAGACAATGTAAAAGAAAATATGCTAATCATCAATAAATAAAATTAAGGAAGTAGCGTTGAGTCTTGACTTTTGCTGAGGACAACCACAACCATACTGCTAATATTGTGAGGACCAACATAGCAGCAGACACTGTTGCTACACACGCCTCTTCTTCTAAGTCATTTGTATGTTGCACAACCATCAATAGTAAACTTGTTGATTACATTAAGCCAGTTTCTTCAACCTCTTTTCTCTATTGTATTAGTTTTTCTCAAAGGTTTCCACTCGCTCTAAGAAGTCATGATAATCAACTCAGCCACAGTATTCACTAATCCAGGATGAACTACACTTCAAACAAATTTAGAACTTGCAGCTGATGAAATCCTTACAAAACAATGAGGAAATCACATATGACTCACAAATTTACCCTGGAAACCCCAATGGGGAAAACCAGCTATCCGTGGGGCTTTCTACTTTCTCGATCCCAGAGCAAATAAAGTATAGAAGAAGTACAATAAGATTTAGAGAAGCAACTAGTGAACCTGAAGGGCAAAAGCCCTAGATTTGCAGCAGCTGCAACTGCTGCTTCTTGGAAAATGCGCCCCCAACAGTACACCCTCACACTAGATTTCTCAAATCTGACTTTGCTAGTTGTTGGATGTTGTACACTCTGTCTATCTTTTTGAAGGATGCTCCCTTAGCTCTCTACTTTGATCTGCTCGGCTTTGGAAGGTGAACTGCGACCTCAAACACTGAAAACGTCCCCCAACAGTTATAGCTGTGTCCTCTCTGCTAAGAAAAATGTCCTAGCTATTCTGCACTCAGTGAGTCTCTGATTGATCACTGAAGACCTTTCCTCAGTCACTGAAGAAGACCCTCAGCTCTCTGGGCCCTCTCAGCCTCCCACACGTGTGCAGTAGCTCCCTCACGTCCCACACGTGTGACATGTTGTTGTTCACGTCCTCCTCCAGCTGCTCACTCTGCTGTTGCTGCTGCTTTTCAGTCTCTGAAGATGCTCAGTGAAGACTCTCTCTCTCACTGCCAAGATGATAAATCTCCTCACTCTCTGAGAATCTGACCTCTCTCTGCCCTCAAGAATGCGCCGCCATCTTTCTCAGATGGTCAGCCCTCCTTTGGTCAACTGCTGCTCACAGCTGCTCTGATCTCTTGATACACACAAAAGATAATTAACTTTTGCACCCTCAGTGCCTTTTTATATGTCACTGAGGAATTAGGTCACCAAACCTAATTTCACTTTTGGTGCCAAAATTCAAACTGCTACATTAAAATGCATGCATGCACTTTTGCATGTAACTATTAAAAGTGACTTCACTCACTGCATGTCTTTGCTGCCGAATCCATGACACATGGCAGAGTGAATCTCACACTCTAACCTCCTGCCTATGCTGATAAGTGCCTCCATGCTAGGCAGTCCACATGGAGGACATTTTGAGTTACCCCATAACTCAACACTCTCTCTTAATGAGGGATGTCCGACCACAACTGATGCTCGGATCTAACAAGTCCTTTGCTGTAGTAATTGCCACATATGTCTTGACTACCTCTGCTGCCCTCTAACCTGTAGTACTCTAATCCTCCTCCATCCTAGTGGTCTCAGAAGGAGTCTCTTGCTCTCTCTCAGACCAAATCATTGATCCTGGGCTCATACTCCCTTTGAGTTTCTGCTGCAGCCAACCTCTGAAGCTATCATCAAGCAGATCAACTGACCGGAACCTGACCTCCCTGGATTGAGATGATTCATCTCGCTCCTGAGCTAAATCCATCTCAGTCATCTCATACCAACTCACTCTCTGGCTGGTATTGGAATGAGCATCTCGCTCATCTATTTTCCCTGTGGATTGACTCTCCAAAGGCTCATCCAAACTGGGAGCTTCTCGCTCCAACTCTATCTCAAAGTTTGATGAGGACTCTAACAACCACCCTGATGCTCTTGAATAAGGTCTCCCTTGCACCACATACTCACCATCAATCCTATGACCCATCCACACTGGATCAACTCCCTCTGGATAGGTGAATATCAACTGTCTCTGAAACACTATAGAGAACCCAACATCATCCAATGCTGACATTGAGAGTATGCTCACTTTCAGTCCTGGTATGAAGAGGACTCTTGATACCTCCTCTATCAATGTCATCTTGAGAGAAGCCTCATGCTTTCTCTCTGTCTCTAACATTGATCCATGTTCTAGACTCCCTCTGAAACTCTGCTCCAAAATCTCTCTAAAGTTGACCACAAGCCGACACAACAACCTGTACAACGTGCCTTGTCTGATGTTATGCCTCACTACTGCATCCAAGGTCACTCCCTTTGAATATAGAAGACTCTGTCCATCTCGGAGCACCATACTATGTTCCTCATCAACCAAAGTCGATACTGAGGGTAAATCTCTTAGCTTTGGTCCATGCATCCATTCTGCCACCTTCAAAGAACTTCGTGGCTCAAGTTAGAATTCAACTCATCCAACTCCCTCTTTTGCATGCGTGAGCCTGTCTCTGAAACTCTAAGGAACACTTCTCGTATTCCCATCATCTGGCTAGTTGCAAAAACCCTCTCTTTCACAGATCTAGGGTTCACTCTCACAGATCTGATGTCTGACTCTCACAGATATGATGTGGCCTTTCTATAATCCGAGCCAGAGAAATTGTGAAATGATCACAATCAACTTTATCATGTAAACAGGAGAACCTGGTGCCTTGGAAAGCGTGCTACATCTCTGGGAGAAACCCTCAATACTCAACAACTACAATAGTCCCTGAAGGAATACGCCCCTCTGGCATGCGTGACCAATTTGGCAACAACCCCCTCTGCTCTGCTTTGACTTCTGATGGAATCAAGTCAAAATCTCTATCTAGGGAAGTGTGCTCCTCTCAATCTCTGAAATGTGTGCCTCTCTCTTCCTCTGCTATCCCAACCACTGAAGAATGCACCCCCTCTCTCAAGGATGCAGCCCTCTGATTATCCTCTATTTGAATGATTAAGGCACCCTCTCCTCAATCTCTGAAGAATATGCCTCATTGAACAAGGGACACCCTGCTTTGTCCCAGATCTAATGCCTTCTCGCACAGATCTGATAGATCTATCTCAGATCTAGTCACCAATCTCACAGATCTGATAGATCTGATGTGACTCTGCACAGATTTGGTACCTTCTCTTCAAATAGGATCCCTGATCTCATAGATCTGACCTCTACCCTCACAGATTTGAACCCTATTCTTCAAATCTGGTAGATCTGGTCTCTATCTAGCTGATGCTAGCTAGATCTATCTTAGATATAGATTCCAACACTTCAAATCTGATGAATCTGACCTCTACAGTCACAGATCTAAATCCTACTCTTTAGATCTGTTAGATCTGTTCACCCTCTCTGCAAATCTGAAAAATCTGGCCCTTACACGCCAAGATCTGAAAGATCTGTCTTAGATCTCTCCTCCAACAATCGAATCTGATAGATCTGACCTCCACCAACTCAGATTTGACACCTGCACTGCAGATCTAGGTAGATCTGGTCTCTATCCTGCTGATGCCAGCTAGATCTATCTAAGATCTAGACTCCAACCCTTCAGATCTGATGGATCTGACCTCTACAGTCACAGATCTGAATCCTACTCTTCAGATTTGGTAGATTTGGTCACCCTCTCCGCAGATCTGACTCCTCCATTGAATCCTCACACAGATCTGGTATGTTGCTCACAGATCTGAGTGTGATTTCCCTCCTATGACCTCTAATGAGGCTCAGATACCATATTAGTTTTTCTTAGAGGTCTCCACTCGCTCTGAGAAGTCAGGATAATCAACTCGGTCACAATATTCACTAATCTAGGATGAACTACACTTCAAACAAATTTAGAACTTGCAGCACATGAAATCCTTACAAAACAATAAGGCAATCACATGACTCAAAAATTTACCCTGGAAACCCCAATGGGGAAAACCAACTATCTGTGGGGATTTCTACTTTCTCGAGCGCATAGCAAATAAAGTATAGAAGAAGTACAATAAGATTTTGAGAAGCAACCAGTGAACCTGAAGGGCCAAATCCCTAGATCTGCAGCAGCTGCAACTGCTTCTTCTTGGAAAATGTGTCCCCAGCAGTACACCCTCACGCTGGATTTCTCAAATCTGACTCTGCCAGTCACTGGATGTTGTACACTCTGTCTATCTTTTCGAAGGATTCTCCCTTCGCTCTCTGCTGTGATCTGCTCGGCTCTGGAAGGTGAACTACATCCTCAAACGCTGAAAACGTCCCCCCGAAGTTATAGTTGCGTCTTCTCTGCTCAGAAAAAATGTCCCAGCTATTTTGCTCTCAGTTAGTCTCTGATTGATCACTGAAGACCTTTCCTCGGTCACTGAAGAAGACCCTTAGCTCTTTGGGCCCTCTCAGCCTCCCACACGTGTGACGTGTTGCTGCTCATGTCCTCCCCCAGCTGCTCACTCTGCTGCTGCTGTTGCTGCTCTTCAGTCTCTGAAGATGCTCAATGAATACTCTCTCTCTCTCACTGCTCAGTGAATCTCACACTCTACCCTCCTGCCTATACTGATAAGTGCCTCCATGCTAGGCAGTCCACATGGAGGTCATCTTGAGCTACCCCATAACTCAACATATTGTCTACCTCTCTTATTGCTTAGAAAATATTCACACTTGTCTCTGTAAAACACAAAAGATTCACTACAGTATCTCTATCTCCCATTTGACCTTCTCCTCTCCTTTAAGATCTGTCTATTAGAGCCTCTCACAAAGTCTGGATGAAAACAATAAGATAAGCAGTGCAGCCTATTTTAAAACAGTGAAAGTCATAAAGTTTGAATATTTTGTTGAAATATGATAAAGTGAAAAATATCACAGCTCTATCAAATTAACCACAGTTGGAATCTAAATCTGCTGCCCACCTTGCTATAGTCCAATAATGTTTATGCTCCTCCCAAACACTGAAGACAATATCTACACAAATACAACCTTGAGCGATGAATGGTTTGAAATAATTAAAACTGAAATATTTTACTAATAGAGAATTTGCCTCCTTCAACCTTTATAAACCGTTGTTCCCTAAGGATGGTAGAAAGAACAAGTAAGCACCTAAATTCTATGCACCATACTCAATTTGGAAAGATAGCAAGGTAGCTTATGCTTTGAACCTTTTTTACAAAAATTGAGACCAAGGCGCATTTCATGTGTCATGCTTAAAGAAGAAATTAGATAATAATTGTCCAATATGGATGAAGTTATTGATCCTTGAACCTGAATGCATTATATCAATGTGTACAAAATCCTTGTAATATCTATAGATAACTGAATACCTCATCAAGTGGAAGAACTTGTTGAAAAAGCTTCATGGGAAAATAAGGCATTTAAAAACAAATATAACTATCTTCCTATGCTTTGAGGAGAAAGCATTTTAAAAAGAAAAACAACTTATATACCTAAATTATCATCTATTAATAAATGAGTCCTTATTATTCATGGTGACCTTTTTTCACAAGTATAAATACACCTAAATATTGTACCTTGTAATTATGTATCATTGTTATTTTCACATTATATATNAAAAGGTCATGAGGGCTAGCGTTAAGATTGATGACTAATCATGAGATGCACCCACTAACACCACAATGGACTCTCCTTAAGTTTTAGGACAACTCCTAGAGGCCAAGAGGGAGTCCCTAATATAGATGAAATAGACCTGCAAAAGCAAGAATACGTCACAAGCAACCTATTGATAAAGATCAGTGCCTTACGGAGTCAAAATGATGCACAAACAATGAATACAAGCGCGTTTACCAAGAGGATAGGCTTTAGCATGAGTAAATGCTTACAATTTAGTGCAAATGATTGAAAACCTTGCTGCTGTTATAGGAGGACAACAAACAAATATGTGCTCAAATATAGATGGAAACCACGTAGAACAATGCTAACATACCAAGCAAGGTACCCCTGATGGTCTGATGGAGAGGGATAGGAATCACACCTTTGAGGCAGCCAATGAATGAATAAGACAAATATGGAAATGACTTACCAGATTTGCTTTGTCCCTTAACTAGCTCCCGAAAATCACAAGAAGATCAATTTGAACCACTAGATGGATGCCCAAGTGAGTAGTGTTGATGACCAAGTGAGTAGGGCTGATGATAGACCTTGTCTTCAGTTTGTAAGACTCTTCAAAGATGAATGTAGATGGTTGTACCTGTCAAATCATATCTGAAAAAATATAACAACCCTTGCAGATAATGGTTAGATTTCACAAACCTCCACCAGAAGGGGACACCCTTGAAGATCTACCATAAAATCAAGGAAGGCACACCACTTTGACGGATTAGATGTTTCAAAATTGCAATATTTTTTGGATATATATTATATATTTTTTAGGGTTTTCCATATATTTGACTTTTTTTGCATTTTTTCCAAATATAATACATAGAATTTTGTAATTTTGAAAGAGAGAAGATCAGGAATCTAAGTCACCTGTTTCGAATTTGTGTACGAGTTCGACGACCTTGAAGTTCGTGGAAAATTCGGCAACGGCAATTTTGGTGATAAAATTCGGCATTAAATTCGAGAGACTATAAAGTAAAATTTTGAAAATAAAAAAATACATAAATTCATAATACCCTTGAATGCAATACATGTGTTATGACCTTTTTCTAAACAACATTCTGCAATACGTGTTTTGTGACCATTCTCCAAACAATCTGCCAAGTGAAAATACCCTATCAGATAACTATAAAAAACTAGAATAAGAGCAGTAGACATTAGTTAACCACTGTCAGAAAGCAAAGTTTAAACCCATCATTTTAATATTATAATATTTAAATTAAACTTATCATAATATTAAACTTTACATATCAGGAAATTATAATATTAGTCAGAAAGAAAAGTTTAAAAATTCAGCAAAGTTTAAATGCAAAACCCAGATTAGTCAGCAATTTAGTCGGCAACACACAACCCAAATCTTAGTTCTGGTCGAGCGCGTTAGGGGAAGGCAAAGCACAGACGCAGAGCGAAGCACGTGGCGAGAAAATTCGTGACTCAAATCGTAGTTTTGACCAAGGGCGTTGAGCGAAGGCGAAGCACAGACTCAAACAGACAACACAACGACAAGCGAATTTACAACAATAGGTGCGGCAACAGGAAATTTTGCATTCCTTGGTCGAAGTTTGAATAGAAAAAGTGGGCTCATGGGTTAGGGATCCATTAAATTCGACGAACTTCACCGATAAAATCCATCAAATTTCGATTTTGAAGCTTCAAAATCGGTGAATGCAATGACTTAGGAGGGAATAGACCTAGGTCTTATCCCTTAGAGCAATGAGAAAAACCAGGGCTAGTGTTCTCCCAAGAATTGGCAATTCAATGCTTGATTGAGTTAGGGCAAGGCTAAGAAACCCTAGGTTACGTTAGCACTTGACTTAATTAGGTCAAACAAGATGCCAAGGCCCAACACATGAGGGATCCTTCAAAAGGATTTCCTCACCAACAAGACTATCATGAATAAAACCCTAAATTGCTCTTACCTTGGATACCTTTGGCAATGGAAGAAAAGAGGTTCAAGATCTTACCACAATTAAATGAAAAAAGGGAGAATAGAAATAAACCCAAGAATCCTTCCTCTTAGGAAATAGCCTTGAAAGATTTGCAAAGAAGCCTCAATACCAAGAAATATCCTTAGAAACCCTAGAAAAGCCAAGAAGAGAAGTGTGCACCATATCAAGAGTTCATATACCATTAGAGAAATAACATTTTAGTCATTTTGATCCCATGATCTTAGTTACAAATGAGAGGAGGGCGCTATATTTGTAGGAAAAAGCTTTATCCCTCATTTAGGCCAACCTATCTAATTTGAGTTTAAAATTACTTTTAAGGGTTTGTCACCGACAATCCGGGGACTAAATATTATAAAACATAAAATAATGATAAAAAGTGGTGATTACCTCAACAAGATGAAAAGTTGATCTTGGAAGGAGGACGTAATACCCTATCTAACCCGAACAAGTGTCTTTTGCCCTCAACACCCTCCTTCTTTAGATGGTACGACCTTCAAAGCTTAAGGTGAACGATTTGCATTTCTTTATGAGGATGACCAAGAGAGAGGGGTAATACAATAAAATAAGGTCCAAGTGGGTATAAATGAGGTGTGCTAGAGCAGGTATGACAACCCTTACACGCACAATCACATTTACAAAGCATAAAACAATAAGTGTGGCTAGGGGCTCCCAAGCCATCTGCCCCAATAGAGTCACCCCAAGATGCACCAATACCTACCCAGGGCATAAATGCCTGACATGATGAGGAGTTACCACCCATCTAGGGATAGTCAGCAGGGCCACAAGACCAGTACACCTTGAAAGGAGAACCAAAAGGATCTTCCATGACTGACCAAGGATTTGGAACACCGATAAACCAGCACGTTTACATAAAGCAACCCCATCTTGGCCTGGCCTTTTACAATGGCAAAAGGGCCCCCCTACTTTGGTACATATGATAGGGTGCACTGTAGAGAATCTGGGGCGTAACAGTACCTGGGGTAAACCCTAGATTTTTCAAGGCCCAAGGCCAATTCAACAACAAGGCTCAAAGCTGTTACAACAATATACTCATTATGAGCTCAACATGTCACTTACAAGAATAGAACCTACGTGGGGAGGATAACACTCCATCCTACAACTGGTTGAATTAGACCCAACTGATGCACACACATATAAATACACAACAACTATTGAACTTTGACAATGAGAGAGGTTATATGGTCATGGGAGAGATGTATTTAATGCAGTTTTAATAATAATTTTATTTTTATTTTTATTTTCTCTCTGCCTTAGTGAGTGTGCATCCTAGAAGAATTACAATTAGGCCACCCTCCATGTTGAGGTGTTTTGCAGTGCCATTTTACTCATTTCAATAATTGCAAGTCGTTACCTTTATGACTTCTCGCTTCATTCTCCCAATGTACCATTCATGGAATGGTTAATACTAGAGCTTTCCTCTTCTATGCATATGAATGGATAAGTGAGGTGCCATTTATGATGTTTGGACTTGTTCTTTGTTAAGTTGCTCTTGACATTGTAAGTTCACTCCCTCTTTGACTTTTCCCAAGAAACTTAATCCCTTCTTCAACAATGGTTTTATGTTGTGGCCTTTTGGTCCATTGGCATCCTAAGTCACCGCATTCGTCGCTTTTTAACCTTCAAAATCGAAATTCGGCGAACTTCTCCTGCGGTTGAATTTGTTCATTGAAATTCGCCGAATTTAATGTGGCACTTCATCGCGAACAGGAATCAACTTTTACAGCGATTAAATTTGCCTTTGAAACCGTTTAAATTGGCAAAAAAAATCGTGTTATATAATAAAAAACTAACTTATGCCTGTCATCTCGAATTCACTCGCGCTGTGTTGCTGGTCTAAGTCTGGACTCTGGAATCTGTGCTACGCCCTCGACTGTAACTATAAGTTTGTAGCAGTCTAGCAAATATTTCTGCAATTTTTTTTGCCATCGGGATTTGCTCGCCGCGGTGCAGCTAGTCTGAATATTTCCCTAGCCTTTGCCCGACGCCCTCAAGTGTATTAGAAGTTTAACATTGAAATATATGTTTAATCATTAAATATTAATGTTGATATAATTTTTAATTGTTTTTTATAAATAAATTATTATTAAATAGGTGATGTTACATATAAACAAAATTATACAAATTTATTATTATTTTTACTTTATAGTTAAAGTTTTATTATTATTTTTACTTTATATTGGAAGTGCTATAGCAATGCTATTTTAATGATTTAATTTCATTTTTATTAATGTTTTTAATAATCATATTGAATTATATATATATATAATTTTCAAATTTTATACTCTCGAATTTAATGCCGAATTTTATCATAAAAATCTTCATTGCCGATTTTTTGTCAAACTTCAAAGTCGTCGAACTCGAACACGAATTTGAACCAGGTGACTTAGTTGGCATCCATGGGCATTGATTTTCCACATACTTGTTGCTAGCGCAACCACTTTTTCCTTGGTTGCATTGTAAACTATTTCCTTGCCAAATTCATCTTGTGGGACAACTGACTCACCAAACCCTAGGATGAGCAAGATTCATATGAGTGAGTAATAAGATTGCCATGCTGCCATATCCGTTACACATTCTACACAATAATAAACAAGCATCATGTGCATAACCGTCAATACCTATAAGCAGTCTTGATAACCATTAGTGATTCCACAACAGTTCTGTGCTAATCGCAGAATCATAGATATTCCACTCACACACTCTGAGCACTTAATACTTATAATTCAAATGTAACCATGTTCATTTTATGCTATCCATTCGGCAAGATAGAGACAAATACAAGGGAAATTGAAGTAGTGAATGTATCCACTAGGATAGTCCTCCTTGACCAAAGTTCATGACCAAGGTAACTATTGGCAGACCATACTTGACATCTCTTCAATGATATGTCTGATATCCTAGCTTGTTAAGGCATCGAGGATTTCCATGTGACAATCGCATGTCCCAACCTGCCAAGGTATCAAGGAATTTTTACATAACATTATCATGTCCTAACCTGCCAAGGCATCAAGGACTATGCGTATATGGCAACTTGCCCTACAGTGTTTAATTAGTTCTTAGATAAGACTATTCTCTCAATCGGGAAATATCTCATCAATCCCCCCAACAAGGGCATCACCCATTCATTGTAAATCAAAATTGTATCGATCAATCCAGCTAGAGGGCAACAATTGGTTGAATTTGTTTCTTCTCTTCTCTTCTATTCTCTAGTGAGTATTCACAGATGTACCTCATCAGATCTTAACATTTAGATTCCAGCTTTCCTCCTTGAAGGTACCCAATTTAGAGACAACGGATTAATTTTATAGAGGTCTCAGTATGTACAACTCATGTATGCTCTTCACAGTCACTCTTGCCATGTGAATGATGAATAAGAGGATTCTCACTCTTGCCATCTGAATGATGAATAAGAGGATTCTCACTCTTGCCATGTGAATGATGAATAAGAGGATTCTCACTCTTGCCATCTGAATGATGAATAAGAGGATTCTCACTCTTGCCATGTGAATGATGAATAAGAGGATTCTCTCTATTCCCCTCAAGACTCACAGTTCTTTAAGGTACTCCTAGTATTCTCAATGTAATCCAATCACTTATTATTAAATGGGGGAGGACTCCTTTCTTGCTTATGGATGTGAGGATCTCTTTGAAGAATAAGTAACTAGATAAGAGGACTAACATTCTCCACTTGTGAGAAACGAGGAGATCCTATGGTATTAGAAATAAAAGAAAGGGACTGGAGTAAGCAAAGACACCAAGGTAATTCAGCGCTTAGTACTCTTGATGGGGAATTTTGAGTTCTTTTGTACTGTTGCATGTGGAAGTGATTTGACACAATGATAGTGTATTAGTATTTGGTGGAAACGTTCCTCCTAAAAACACCAGGTCACACTTGTTTTGTAATGGAAGCCTAGAATACTAAATAGAATGAAAGAAATTTGAGATACTTGTTTAACTGTTATGTTAGTAGCAAAACAGTTTGCTTTTCATTATGTCTGCATTGTAGATTCTGGTGACTAATATTCCAGTTATCCAAGTTTCCAAGGACAAAACACCTTGTCAAGAGAACTACATCATCTTCAAAGTCAGATTAGGATGAATTTCATAAATGATTAATACCTGATATCGTTTATGATGTAGGACATAGAAACATGCTTGATTGTAGTAAGTGTAGTCCCTTTACAAAATTCAAATATTTGATGATTTCTCTTGTCCTCCAAGTTGTTTGTGTGAAAGCATTAAAAAGTTGAATGTAAAAGGTGGGGCAATGAAGTACAAGCTCCTTGAACTGTCGAGCTAGCTGTTTTATGAAATATAATGGAATGCATTTGATTGAAGTTGAACAATTGCATATCCATAACAATAACCTGTACATGTTTGATGCTATAAGAGATACTAATTGCAGATATTCTTTTTTGCTTTAATTCGTTTCATATTTGTATAACCTTTTTATCATGTATACATCAGTTATACAATATAATATCCACCAGGTCTAAGAAACGCTCCATCTAATTAACTATCATTGAGTGAGAAATCTTAGTAGTTGCAAAAGGCATTGGTTTTGGTTGAGAGATTCTCAGATACTATGCTGAAAATTCTTAGTATTGCTAGAGTATGAATGAACGTATTGTTGAATTTTATAATATGCCGGTCATCTGTATTATAGATTTGTATGAAATTTGGTAGGGCTTGGAAGGGCAGATGCAAAGGAAAGAGTCAACAAGCCTGAGTTGCTTCCCCTGGAATTTACTCCACTTATTGATGTTGCTGGATTTTTGTCACCAGGTCAGGTAAGCCTTATGTGGTATGCTCAATATTATCATGTCATGTCTTAATGTCAGCTTGTCTTACCTACACTAGATTTATTCTTTTAGTCCCATTGACTTACTTTTGTGGTCATTTGTTTAACATTAATAAAATTATCTTATCTTATATCTATATGGTGCCCTTCAGTATCACATATGGTTAGCGGAACATGGACAGAACAATATTGAAGATGCAACAAACAGGTTGTAATTTTTCTTGAATTAAAGCTTCCTTTAATCTCTATTAATTGGCAAAAATATATAAATGCTTTGTACAAAAATGGTCGGCTGCCATTCTAACCTCCCCTAGCAGGTCCAAAACTAAAAAATTGGGTCTGGCTTATGCCAAACTCCCCCTCATCATCTAGTCTCAGTCATATAGTCATAAAAGAGCAAACAAAACCAAAGGGCCTATGCCCAATACATACAACTAACCCATGACTCAACCAGCGGCAAAGGGAGGATGACCATGGTCATCTAGGGCCTTGCCCCATCTAGTTGTTGGAGGATCAATATCAATAAGAACAAGGGGCCCCACCTATCAGTAGGTGGTTCCACGGCCTTGGGCTCCTTTTAGAGAGGTAATGAGTCCCTTTGAGATAGCAAGAACCAAAGCGGGAAACTATTTGTCACCATGGAGGGTCCAACAGACAGTGCATACATGCTCTCATTGCTCTCAAACTTGTCGTTCGATGATGTGGTGGGGCTTGCTATGGTTCCATTTATTGGAGCTAGGTTTAGAAGGTGGCCCTTGTGGGATAAGTAAGTGAAATGGACTAGGAATATCAAGAGGCACTCTTCTCATTATACATGGGGCCGCATGCCAATATTGAAAACCTTGTTGGAGGTGTTCCATCTCAAATGATACCTTTCTGGTCTGCACAATAATCTGATTTAGCAAGCTGACACACAATGGTGTTGCATCTTACCAAGAGAATTGAGGAGATAATCAAAATTTTTTTATGATCCAAAAGAGGGCTTCAGTTTGGAAGAGCATCCAAGTGGCTTGAAATTCAAGGTCCCAAGGCAAGGGAAGACCTAGTAACCTGTAACTTGCTAGGATAGGGAGGCAAGCAAACACTGCTGACATATAGACTCTATAGAAGCCCATACATACCTAGCAAGGGGGCTATAACAAAATAGGTGCTTCAAGGGCATGTAAGCCTTTTATTGATCTAGGTGGATACTGGTGGCTACCCACCTATTCCACTGGGTTACAACGGTTCTCCATCTTCTTGGCAATTTTCTACAGTTTTTTGGGTTCCAAACTTTTGGGGCCGTTTTGAGGCCTTGAAAGTTATACTTCTCAATTAGTTCTTTCCAACAAGCCATCGTATGCCCTAAATGGGGATTGTATGCAAAAGTTGTGCCCTGCAAATCCTTTTGGCGCTTCATCTCCAAGGGTTAGGGTTTTTGGGTGTTTAGGGTTTTGCCTCTATGCTTATAATAAAAAGGCCCTTTTCGGTCTCTTTGTTATAAACTCTTGCAAATGAGCATAGTCGACACATCCCTCTTCAAAGGTAAGTTATCACCATCCGAGCTAGTTTGCATCAATTGCAGTTTATAGTGTTTTTCCATTCCATTTAGTAATAGAATTTGGGTTTTGCTGTACTATTGTACTCTCTGAAAATATTTGTGTTTCAATTTTTATATTCGTTTCTTCATTTTGTTCTCTAAATAATGCAAATCCTTTATCCACAAGGAGACCCCCCACCGCTAGGATCTAAGTGAAAAAAACTTTTTTGGGTTCAAAAATAGGCTTCCATATGTTGCTTTAGCAAAATAACCATGTATTTTGCTTGAATTTTAGTCCCCAAACTTTGTTCAACCTATTACACCCTTTATAGTAGGGGTGAGCTTGGTTTGAGTTTTTGATGTGAGATATGTGGTTTCACCTCCGATCATGTGTCTGAGATCCTCCAACCTTGTTAGATGGTTCATATGCTTTGATATGCCCAACTAGAGACAATTCTTGATCCTTTAGTGATGTGACATCTTATAACCTTCATTTACTCTTAGCGTGTTTTCTAGTATGACTGTATATTAACATGAGATTGTTAGAATTTGACAGCTGCATAACTAGGTTCACTAAAAGAAAGACAAAGCATAGAAACAAAACAAAGAGCGGAGCTCGTGTAACCACGATGATCAAAGATCATCTTCCAACCTTAGACAAAACAATGTCATCCTCGAGCTTGCCCTTCCAAGAGAGATAAATTGTTCAGAGGTAGAAGTACATCTAGATCATAGCAGCACAAACCCCAAAAACAAGAGAGAAACTTCTCCAATGTGGAGAATACCAGAAAACAGTCTTTTTCTGGCAGTAGCGAACTTCTTCTCTCTCCTTGAGCGAACTCGCTTGAAGGCTTGATATCAAAATGAAGGAGGGTGCCTTCTATTTATACACTAAGTCGCGGGAAATCTATTTTTCCATTGGGGCCAAATTGACTAATTTACCGGGGCCGACTTGTGTAAAACAATAATAAATACACATTTTATTATTGATATTTTTGGGCTGACTTAAGTGAGGATGCCTCACATGGCTACTACAACAACACTCCCTCTTATCTAGGGAGACTCATCAGTGTCATCAGCTAAAATGGATTTGGATATCAACGGTACATCATGACTATCTCAAACATCTGTATGGAAGGGCCCCCAACACAATCTCAGTTCGTCGAGAAGTGTCTATTAGTCTATGTGCGTTAGCTCAATTCAACTCATTGGAGAACATGCACTAGTTCCACAACACTTCCCAATACATCGGAAAGTCATACATGCATTTGATCAACCCAGTTCGTCGGAGAAGCATGCACCAAGTCAACATGCTTCAGCTCCACCCAGTTTGTCAGGGAACATGCATGCACTCAACATGCATCATCACAGCCCAAAGATCTCACTAGGACTATCATTGCTAGTGAGTCTACACCACATTATGGGCTACGATCTCCTCATGACATCCATAAGGACTATAAGCATATGAGGCTCACAAGGGCCATAACTTTATGTGAGACTTTCATCATATCTGTATGAAGTACAACCCATAAATATCCTAACCATACATGTTTCTATATTGTACAATAACCAACCCTGTTTCATGCTGGGTGTACCACTACAGGGCCAGTCCCTTTTCATACTGGATGTAGCTCTTAACAATGCTAGTCCTTTTCATATTGGATGTAAGTCACATACGTCTTCCGGCTGAGCCAGCTCGTTTCATGCTGGATATGAATACCACACATCTTTCATGGTGCTAGCCTTGTTTCATGCTGGATGCGAAGACCACATATGTCTTTCGGTACAGCCTGCCTTGTTTCATGCTGGATATGAAGACCACATATGTCTTTCGGCAGAGCTAGCTTTGTTTCATGCTAGATATGAAGACCACATATGTCTTTCGGCAGAGCTAGCTTTGTTTCATGTTGGATATGAAGATTGGTTCATACAAAACCAACACTGTGACTATTACTCCATCCCAAGGATAAGTCTCAGATAGTCACGCATAGTCCTTGGAGACCTTGACTATTACCTCATTTCTAAGATGAGTCTCTAATAGTCCTCAGAGGTCTTGATTATGCACATAGTCATTAGAGACCTTGACTATTACTCCATCCCCAGGATGAGTCTCGGACAGTCATCGAAAGTCTTGACTATGTCTCTACTCATGTGGGCAAAGAAAGTCATGTACCATGACTTACTGGCATTGAAGCTATGTCTAACATAACTTACCAGTGTCGAAGCCAAGTATTTTGGCATGACTTACCCAATGATCTATAGAGCCATGTACCATGAATTACTTGCATCGGAGCTATGTATAACATAACTTACCAGTGTTGGAGCCATGTATCACTACTGTTGATGTAATTGTAACTTCAGAATGTATTCACTTGTATATCTTATGTATTGTTCCCCGATGTTTATTCCAAGATGTGTTTGTAATGTGATTGAGTCATGTCATGCCCCGATGTTTCGATCGGGAGTTTCTATAATGTAAACAAGTCATGTCAAGTCATTGTGGGTAACCCTCCTATTGATCAAGGGTTAAAGTCCCTGCAGTTCCGGGACCCTAGGGTTATTAGACTCTCCTAGTGAAGTCGGCCCTAGTGAGTTATTGTCAAGTTGGGAATTGGTATAAATAGAGAGTGAGCCTCTCTATTTAACACACACTCTCACACTTAGTTGTAGCGCATAGCTAAGGGAGAAGAAGTTGCTGGGGCTAGAAAGAAAGAGACTACTGCTGTCGGGAGATCATCTTACTGTTTTGGAGTTTTACTTTTGGTGCTGATTCTATCTCTGAGGAAGTTGCAGGGTTTTCTCCATTTATGGTTTCCCCGAGGAAAAACATTGTGTTCATTGTCTCTTGTGTTTGATTGATGTACTTGTTATTCTCTCAGTTAAAGATCCTAACATAATGCTAGCTTGAATGATAAAATTCTAACATGGTGTCAAAGCTAACCTGAGAAGAAGACACTGTACAGCTGCGGAAACTAGGGCTTCCTACTTTTTGAATCTCTCTCCACAGATTTTCAGCAAAATAAGGTTGGACTGACTCTCCTCCCTAGGGCACATCTTTCTGTCGAAGCAGAATTTGATTCTGAGCATTTTCAGTTTTTGACCCGACACTACTGCCGGAAATTAGGGCTTTCCACAGAAGTGGAATTTTTGAGTGAGCCCAGGCCTGAATTGATCTCCTCCTCAAAATCGAAGTTTAGAGATCAAGATCAAAGCATTTGGTTGGACAAACTCTGGGAAAGTCAAACTCTAATCTTCTCCTGAACCAGCATTGCAGAAATTCAGCTTCAGATCCAGTTTCGACATCTTGACCTAGTAAGATCTAAATCTTTTGTATTTCCATTTGAGGTTCTCAGTTAAGATGTCTCACCATACCAAGCTTGATGAAAAGCTTGAGGGACCTGATAAATTCTGAGCTTGGAAGTATAGGATCTCCCTGGTCCTGGAAGAAAATGAGTTGGACTCCTACATTAATGAGGAGGTTCCAGTTCCAGAGGGAGATGAGGCTAAGGCC